>JABFPQ010000136.1:0-15050 GCA_022817265.1 Masnerella sp. ZL-2020
GCTATTAGGATTTTCCCTAATAGATTTTTCAATAGGCAGAAAAATATCTAACAGGGTCTACCCATTCAGTGCAAGTTTGGTCTAGTTTGCGTTATCTCTATTTTCTTAATTCTAAAAACAAGGGATACCAAATTACACCGGATTAGAATTGAACACATTTTTCCTAAAAAAATGATATTGTACAGAAATGATGAACAGGAAAATAATACATAAATTACTTTGCTATAATAAGCAATTTTTATAAGTGTAAACATTAAATTATTAGTTGCATTTCTTATAGTTTAATATTTATTATTTGTATATATATTTTTTTACATAATATTAAATACTTTTATATTGTTATAATGAATTTTAAATAATTTGGTTGTGTTTTTTAATAAAATATTTAATTATAATTTAAACATCGATTAAATTAAAAATTTAACAATATTTTGACTCCTAATATAAATTATAAACAGGAATAAGAAGTTCATAAATTATTTTGCTATTAATAGCAATTTTTATAGATGTAAAAATAAGATTATTAATTGAATTTCTTATAGCTTTATGTTTAATATTTGTCTATAGATAGATTAATATAATATTATATTTTTATAATGAATTTTTAATAATTTTTGGTTTGTGTTTTTCGATTAATTTTTGTATTGTCATTTAAACATTGTTTGAACTAATATTATAAATCAAATTCCAAGCCAAATATGATTAGACGGAAGAAAAAATAAATACATACAAACAAACTCCAATGAATAAGAGGATTAACGTTCATGGTACCAACACAGGTACCTGCACAGGAACACTACGGGCTGATTTGAGTCACTCGACATTTCGGATAATCTATTAAGAAACTTGATTTTTATCAACACAGTTTGCTGATAGTTTTGATAGTATTTGATACAAAAACTGGAATGAGCCATGTGGTCCAAAACGGCTTGCATTTTCCGCGTTTTCTAAGTATTAAATAAAGACATTGTATAATTTCGATGTTTTACGAAAAAGACGTAAAAGAGATCATTAAGCTGCTTTGTATTTTAATGATCTCAGTATCATTAAATAAACAGGTATACAGATTCTTTCAGGGAAAACTTATTGTTTTGAGATATCGGAATTAAAAACAGACGGTTCCAACTATTTCTCAGTTACAATTTTTCGGCATTTCAGGAGTAGTCGTCAGCCGTGTCGGAATAGAATTCTTTTGCCGCGAGTTAAAATAGCGAGCCCGCACATGTTCGTTTTAGTTGAATTAAAAATGATTAAAAGCACAAAAAAAATTATTATTTTTATAATAAAAATATTTTCAAAATGATAATTAAACAATAATTTCCATAGTAAAATTATTTGGTATTAACTATGTATTTCGTATTACACGGTATTTGTATCCTGAAAGACAATATATTTATACAAATATTCAATATATAATATTATATACAATATTTAATACAAATATGAAATATTCAACTATAAGAATTGCACTTGATAATTTAATGTTTACACTCATAAAAATTGCTAATTATAGCAAAGTAATTTATGCGTTATTTTCCTGTTCATCATTTCTATACAATATCATTTTTTAGGAAAAATGTGTTTAATTCTAATCCAGTGTAATTTGGTATCCCTTGTTTTTAGAATTAAGAAAATAGAGATAACGCAAACTAGACCAAACTTGCGCTGAATGGGTAAAACCTGTTAGATATTTTTCTGCCTATTGAAAAATCTATTAGGGGAAATCCTAATAGCGCAAACTTGCTCAAATTAGAAATAAACGGGCCGTCCCTGTTAGGGATTTCCCTGTCTATTCGAACGATGGCTAACTTGAAACAGGGAAACCGATGAAAAAAAAAAGATTATTTTGCTCGAAATGCGTCTTAACCGAACGTGACTTAGATTCAGGTATACGGTTGAGGCTGCGTGAGAGTAGCCCGGTCCCAATTACAAGGCCCTTTAGCTTAGCCTCGATGGATCAACTGGTAGAGCGACCGACAAACTGCAGCGTCCCCAGCGTCCCGAGATCGATTCCTACCGCGAGCGTTTTTTTCGAATAGTTAGTTAGGCAGAAAATGTTTAAAATATTTATAAATACGAATTAAATCATAATTTATCATATTAGGGAGATTAAATAGCTACATGTCCCACTAGTTTATACATATGCCATCAAAATTGTTTATAAATAATAAATTAACAATATGGCGCAAATGGTATAAACGAATAGTATAATAAAAAGATATAAATAATATTATAAATTTTTTTTTTAATTTTTTAAATTTAAATTAGAATTACAAATTAGAGCTAATTCGATTTTCTAATCAGCTGAAGTTAGAAATACTAAATAGCCAGAACTAGGATTTCAAATTAGTACTAACCTAATTTTTGCGTGACGGTTTTATATTCCAGCAAATTAGCCAGAACAGGGTTTTCTAGTTAGCCACAGTTTGCTAACAGGAATTTCTAATTCCTCACAGTTAGGGCTAATTTCAATTTCTACTAGGGTGGTGTTTTCGACATAATTAACTCAGATGTTTAATATTATATTTTTTATAATTAAATCATGAATAATAGTGTTCCATTAAAAAGCAATGACACTAAAGTAATAAAAAACATATATTATCATTAGGTTTTTTTACCTTCTATTATAAATATAAATAATGTTGAACAGACAAAACTCCTTAAGTGTTCCTTCACTGGAACACTTACTTATCCTAATTTATTGTTATTATTTTTATTGTTTTTTTGTTATTATTTTTTTGTTTTATTCAGAGCATGTTCCACTTATTTCTTGTTAAACACCCGATGTAACCTATATATATATATATATAAATATAAATTTATGAACTCTTCAATAGCCATAATACCAAAATATTACAAAATTACAGCCCTCGTAACTGTACATCATAAAAAAGGATTACGAATACTTAAAAATAAATCCGCCATAATTAAAAATTAGTTATACAAGTTTGACGACGTCGTAAATAAGCGTGTAAAGGCATCGATTACGAGATATCTTAGAATACTGCAAAAAACGATTAAACGATTCGAAAATGAGGTACAGGCGCCGAAATAGCGAGGGGACATTTGGCAAGGCCAGGCGCGATCCAAGGTCAGCCTAACGGTACCCCCGTTTCAGTCATCCGCTCGGGCACCTCGCGTCGCTTGTCACGCGGAAGAACCGAGCTCATTACGTTGTTTGCTTTTTGCAACCCATTATTGCCGTGATTAAAACTCCTTTTCTTCCATTATTTCGCCTCGCTTCTGTTATAAGAGGAAACCATTAACGCCACTTCGTCACTTTTTCCCCACAATAAATATTGTCATTGTGATTGTCACTTGTATGGCTACGCAAATTGCGCAATTTAGTCCCACGAGGAATATTTAGAAGGTCATTTTTGCTTGAAAATGAAGTTCGTCTCCGCTTTCGAAAACGAGGAAAACGGGAGAACGATTTTCTTAATTAACTCGGAATTGGTGCTTTTAAAAATGTCGCCTCTGCGAGAACTAGTAATCATAATGAGGTGGCGAAATGCAATAAAACGGTGAAGATTGTACGAAAGACATTTCTGTTTGATTGCGGGCAATATTATTATTTTTACACATTTTTCGTAGATGTTTAAATTTTCGTTAACTGCATTAATTATAATAATTAACAATTGATTTTGCCATGTTTTAATTAGTGATTTGAAATTCAATTAATTGCCCGCCAGCAATTCGAAACACGAAAATGTAAATCATTACGGTAATCACTCAAAAAATATAATGTGAAAACCTGAATTTCAAATTTTTATAAGATTCTGAACTTTCAGATGATTTCTGTCTTAAATTTAGACTATATAAGTCGGTTATTTAATCTCTTATAGCGTGAAATTCAAAATTTGGGTTAACGTAATTTTTTAAGGGTTCATTAAAAAAAGTATAGTTTTGAGATTTTTCTCCAAAAAAACGGTTTTATTAAAAGTTATTTGCTAGTAAACTTTTGAGGTTAGACCGAAGTTCATATTCGGGACAGTCAATTGACAGCGTCGTTGAAAATTCGGCGCAGCGCGATTATTCATCGTAAATATGGAATTGTGAGCGGAACAATCGAATACGCGTGTAAAATGATTAATATTCGTCCAAGCGTAAATGTTATAATTGAATTATTAATTGATTCCTCGGGGAGGGTTCGATTAATTATTAAACCGCAATATGGGGCCGGCCCACGAAAGCCGCGTGTAACCGGCGAGCAGTCGTGACACGCAATGTGTCATTAATGATGCATTATCGATATATTGTTTCTTCGTTCCAGCGACGACCGATCGATACTCACAATTTGTCGGACACTTTCACGAACTTTTTCGCTTGCCGCTCACGTCCGGCAAATCGAATTTCGCGGGCCGTCGCGGCGTTTCGATTGGCCGCGAAAACGCCAATGAAATGGTCGGAATGCAAAATGCCGATGTTACCGAAACAATGCGCGGCAATTAAAATGTGAAAAATGTAATTTGTTTAGCGGCGTCTTGTGAAAGTTTTATGAATGCAATTAAAAGTTTCGTCATTATGAAAAGTGTTTCGCCCCGCGGATGGAATTATGATAATGTTGTCTTGCTATTTTGTTTGGACGTGTGTAATGAAAAAATGATATATTTTATAAAAGAAGCAGCGAAATGACAGAGCGGAAGCACGTAACGATGCATTTTTTATGCGGGAGCGTTGATAAACATTTTATAACTGGTTAATTTTTTCTTTATGCATTATTCAAAAGCATACAATGTGCGGCGGCAATTGCTTCAATTATTTCCTTTTTTATCTCATGACATATATAACTTACAATAAATGTTTATTAATCATTTCGATAGCATCTGATTTATTATTATAAATTTCTTATATTTTTCTATATTTCTTTTTTAAATTGCTCATTAAGCATTTTTGATTTTTTTTTAAATATAATAAACCTTTTTTTCATTTCATTATTATGTTTTTAATTTCAAAAGAGTTTTTAAGTACTATAGTTTTTAGAATGGAATTTCATTGAATCACAAACTACTTTGGACAAAAAGCACCGTTAATTAATGTTACGTTAAAAACTACATTACAATACAAATATATGTAAACAGTTACACAAATGTAAATCCGGTGACGCAATAAATTACTTAAAAACCTCATAGTAATAAATTACAATTACTAGTTTTGGACTAAGTGAAATTTCACCAAAATATACGACCGTTTTAATTAACGGCAAAATTGAAATTCTAAATAAATTCTTGTGAAGTACTGAAATTTAATTTTTGTATTTTACCCAATAAAATTTCTCTTTGAAAGGTCATAAAATGGGAAAAAACTGTGCGAAAATCGCTGAATGACTATTATTCGCAATATCATTTGATCAGCAAAGCTTTTTGTAAAAGTTCATTCGGAGAAAGTGACGCAAAGTAACGTGTAACACATGTTATTTGAGTAAACTTTATTGGGCGGAACTAATGCAAATGCACGACGTACAATTATTCCGCTCATTTTTTTCGAATTTAGACCGAACGTGGCTCTATAAAAAATTAGTTCAAGTGAATCGAATTGGACGCGCGGTTAAACGAACTCAAAGGTCGCATTGGCAGCGAGTTTAATCGATAAAACGTTGCTTTTAAGCAACTGCTTCAAAGAATAATGACGGAACGGTTTAATCTGACTTTGGACACGCGTTTTCAGAACAATTTGCACGACACGATTCTCCACCTATGATTCGCAGTTAGGCTAGCGATCAGTTTTTTAATTAATGAACTATTAATGATAAAACGTCGATCGGATTTCATGGTAGATTCGTGTCGAGTAAACGTCAACAGCGAGCTGAATAGTGAACTAGGAACCGCGTATCGTAAAATCACTATTTGTTCATTCTTCGCCTAATTAATTTACTAGAATACTCTATTGTATAATACACCTCAAACGTGAAAATAAAAAAAATAAATAAATATGATTAAAAAAAGAGGAAAACAATTTTCGCTAGCGGTTTAACACCTGATTTTTCGACGTCGAACAAAGTGTAAGTGTCAACGTTTTATTGTACGTCACAACAATAAAACATTGACAGTTTTTAATTGATTTCGGTTGGCGAATATAAAATTAATTTTACAGTCGGATCCGGTCCTCTTTTTCGTTATAGTCGATCGAAAAACGAAGTATAACTAGTAATAAATAAATAACGCGGAGAGCAGAACGTGTGAAGGCATAGCACCGTGTTCGATCGTCCATCAAACGAATGCGCGGACGTATGGTCGCGTAGATACAACGTGAAATAATTTAATTGAATTGTAGGCTAACGAATATCTCCATCATGTCATGTTTACGCCCAAATATCTTCTGATATTCTCATATACGATATAACTGACAGACACTGCTGGCGTCACCTGTAATGTAAACAATACATAGATTTTAGATTGCTGTAGTAAAATTGATCTGCAAATAAGTAATTCGTTTTTAATAATAATGATTTCATGAACAATTGTACTCTTCACAATTCACAAATGGTCGCACATTTGAAATTAGTAACCTAATTATACAGCCCTATCCCGTTATTCTACTTTAAAAAAGCGTAAGTTTTCATGTTTTGAATTTTTGTTTTTGACAAAAAAACAACAGTAGAATTTAAATTTAGATTTAAAATTTTATAAATTTTAGAATTATATAATTTTACCTATAAATTTTAATTTGAATTATAGTAAAAAAATCATTTATAATTTAGTAAAAAAATTTACCTTTATTATGTTCGGGACGATGCCACGGTACAAGCCTCTAGTGCCTTCTTTTTGGAAAATGTCCTTAAAAAGATTGACCATCGTAATAGGTTCCTTCGTTAACGCTACTTGCGCTTGCATCTTAGTTCTGACTAGAGCTAATGGATAAGAACAAATTTGACCCGCCGCGCTCGACGCTGAACCACATAACATCAATACCCAAAACGAAGGTTGTTGTTCTTTTGGGTATTTTTTAAGAAACTTATTCTTCAATGTCTGCGAACAGAAAATGATTTCTTTGTCAGAAACCGATTTCAATTTTCAACTAAACTATTCTCTACTTCGCAAAAAATGAAATAAAATCTAAACATTCACACTTAGCATTCATAAATTCTGCATTTTGAATTCGAAACACAGTAAAAACTGCAAACTGAATTTCAGTAAGTTTTTTTCAATTCAAGAATTATTTTCTTACTGAATTTCAGTTTTCAGAGTTATAAATTGACTGAAATTCAGATTTTGGGGCAGTGCAGTTTTTACAGTAAATGTTTATATTTTTCTGTGAATGAATTTTTTTTCAGATTGATTACTATGAAAGACAAATGAATGGAAAAAACAGAAGTGCCTAAACGAGTATGAAATCTCACCTCATAAACCGCTAAATCTATTCCTGCATACGGCAAGATTCCAATTAAATTCGGAACGTAGCCTCTGTAAAAAGCTGGGATTCCCGCTTGACTGTAGATTTTTTTCACCGCATCGATAATGCTTCCATATTCTCCTGTTTTTCGTAGCACTAATCTTGTTTTCAAGACCTGCAATAAAAGTGAAAACAATGTTAAGAAGCTTTCACTTGCGTGGAAATGGAGTAAAAGTCAAGTTCATTTGTAAGGTGTGACGCAAATTCAAATGCTAACTAACTAATCGAGTTAAAAAACATTGTGTAAATCAGCAGATGTAAATATACAACAATCACAATCAATTAATATTATTCAATAGATAAATTCTTTTGAAAATCATTTTTCTTGATAATGAATATTTCATGTGGATTTGTGATAAAAAATTTTAGTTTTAATGAAGTCGTTTGAAATCGTTTTACAGCAATTATGAAGTTAAACTGTATTCCATAAAAGTTAAAATGAGGTATATTTTTTTTTATTTATTTATTTATTCAGTTACAAATAGACAAAGACAAATAGACAAAGATATATAATTTTCAAGTCAACATTTTATTTACAAAAACTTTAAGTTCAACATTATTGAAAAATAATGTTTTCCTTACTCGTGCGATAAAACCGCCTAGTTTTCCCACTGTCTTGCGTTGGAAAACTTGGCCGTTTTCCAACACAAGAAAGTGGGAAAACTAGGCGGTTTTATCACTACTCGTAAGAAAAAAGAACTGTACTTCACTATTGGGAAAGGTAGGGGGTCTTCCTACTCGTGTGTAATTGGTCACTCGCTTCGCTCGTGACCAATCACACACTCGTGGGAAAACCCTCTACCTTTCCCACTTGTAAAGTAAAATACTATTGCTGATTTTCAGCGAAAAATCAGTTTTGCCGATTTTCAGCGAAAAATCGGTTTTGCCGGTTTGCAGCGAAAAATCGGTTGTGCCGGTTTGCAGCGAAAAATCAGTTTTGCCGATTTTCAACGAAAAATCGGTTTTTCCGATTTTAAGCGAAAAATCACTTTAGGTTAAGGAGCCTTCCCAGTGAAAACGCTGGAATCGTTAAAAAATATTCAATTATCTAATTTTGATTTATTCTACCGAATTATGTACAAAAACATGTTTTCATTTTTTCATCGATTTTTCCCATTTTTCACTGAGACGTCTCCTTAAGCTTTCCGTGAAGAATATATTTTTGCGTAATAGCTTAAAATAGCTCAAGATTGGTTAACATTACCATTGCAATATTTAAACGATTCATAGACTTATACAAAGACAAAGAAGTGATAATGTTATTATGTAATTCTTAAGACGTAACCACAAGAGTGAAATGTTAACGTCTCTCGTAATTATTCAACTAATTTACAAAAATACAAAAGCATTAGAGAATGTAATAATGTCAAACCAAAACAAGATAACTAATCGTTAATCGTCAATCTCTACTATGTACAAAACATAGAGAAACATTTTCATTACAAAAATTTACCAAACGTTTTTCTGATTACTTACATGGCGAGTTCTTAAATAAGTTATTTTGACATAAATCAAATTGAATAGGTATATCATTTCTAATTTCCTAAAATTATTCATAAATTTTAAGTAACTTCCAGATCATAGAGAAAAAAAAATTTATTTTTCAGTTCTGGCTTGAAAGTTCGATAGACTTCTTAACATTCTAAGAACTGGTGATATAAAATTGTCTTAAAGTAAGACAGTGATGTCTTAAATTAAGACACTAGTGTCTTAAAGTAAGACAGTGATGTCTTAAATTAAGACTCTGGTGTCTTAAATTAAGACAGTTTTGTAACACCAGTTTTTAGAGTGAAATAAAACCTATCTTTTCAACATTGCAAAAAACTTTTGGTGTTTCAAAATAAAAGTTTTTAGAGTGTTGTCTCTAAACACCAACAATTATTCTATTTTAGTTATTTCCAATGTTGAAAGATTATTATTTAAATGCCATCCTCGTTCATAATATACCATTTTGATAAATGAATTTCCATTACAGGTTACGAAAATCGCGATATAAACGGTGCCAATCAAACGGGCTTCATGCTCACTCAGGGAACGATCCGGCGCAGCAGCCGGTGCTCCACGGCGAAGGCCTTCCTGCGACCCGTGCGGAACCGACCGAACCTCCCCGTAGCCCTGAACGCGCCAGTCGTGAAAATAAACTTCAACGCGGACAAGCGTGCAACAGGCGTGGAATTCTTCCGCAACGGAATCAAGCAAACGGTGCGCGTGCGCCGCGAGATCGTGATGTCCGCCGGTGCCATCGGGTCTCCGCACATCCTTATGTTGTCAGGAATCGGTCCCAGCGAGCACCTGGAGCAGTTCGGTATACCGGTAGTATCAAACATTCGCGTGGGCGACCATTTGCAAGACCACGTGGGGCTTGGTGGATTGACCTTCCTGGTCAACGATCCGATCACGTTCAGAAAAGACCGGTACCAGAACCTGCCGACCATCATGGAATACATTCTCCAGGAACGGGGACCAATGACGACTCCAGGAGTGGAAGGCCTGGCGTTCGTCAACTCCAGATACGCCGACAAGTCCGGCAACTATCCGGACATCCAGTTCCACTTCGCCCCTAGTTCCATCAACTCCGACGGTGGCGACCAGATTAGGAAGATTCTTGGACTCCGAGACGCGGTGTACAACACCATGTACAAACCACTCCTGAAGAGCGAAACCTGGACAATCCTGCCACTCCTCCTGCGACCAAAAAGTTCCGGCTGGATACGGCTGAAGAGCCGGAACCCCATGGTGTACCCTGATATCAATCCTAACTACTTCACCCATAAGGAAGACATGGACGTGCTGATAGAGGGCATCAGGATCGCCATGGAAGTGTCCAACTCCTCCGCTATGCAGAGGTTCGGCTCCAGACCCCTGACCAACCGCATGCCCGGATGCCACCGATTTCCCTTCGACACCTACGAGTACTGGGCGTGCGCTATTCGACACTTCACCTTCACCATCTACCACCCTACCGGCACCTGCAGGATGGGTCCGAAAACCGACCCCGCGGTCGTCGTCGATCCGAGCCTTAGGGTATATGGGGTCAAGGGACTGCGCGTTGCCGATGCGTCTATCATGCCGGAGATCGTGAGCGGCAATCCCAACGCTCCGGTGATCATGATAGGCGAGAAGGTCAGCGACATGATCAAAGAGGACTGGAGGGTCAAGCGCAATTTTGGCAGTTGATGCTGCTGGGCGTCGCTGTTGATTAGTCAAACTCAGTCGGGTTAGTTTGGGCAAATTAAAAGAAGAGCGTTGTTGATCGTGAATACTTATCTCGGGAAATCATTTAGTAGGGGCAAGAATCTTGGAGTTACGTTTTGAGTTTGAATGTAAATTTTGGATCTTGAGTCCTATGGAATAACGCTGTAGGAAATTACTTTCGAGTCCAGATTTAAAATTTTCATTTAAAATGTAAAATCTTTGGAAGTATAATTAGAAGATGTAAGCTTTTTCAATATTGATTTGAAGATGTTGTTAGTAAATCCAGATATTAATTGCAAAAACATCAAAATCAGCTATTACAGCCAAATGATTCTCTGAGTGAATGTTTGTCTTACTCAATGCACGTCGTTCATTTCGCGCAGATTATTTATTGTTGTTATTAAGAGTGAATGGCAGAGGCTGATCAAAGTGCGTTTGAGCGGCAAAGTGATTCAGGTTAGAATGGCGATTCGGCGAACGGGGAATCTGGTGAAAATATAACGTTTTCACTGGAATCCCAGCGTTAAAAATATCCTAACCGAAAGAGTAACAATTATCGTTAATTAACCGGGCGTACGGGAGAATGATAAAAATTGGTTAGAATAGCCGTCGAGTTAAGTTAAGTCACGAAAGAAAACTTATCAACTGACTTTAGATTCATTAAAAGCAATTGAAATAAAGATAGAAAATTGGGACCCACTTTTAATACATTTATTAGTTAAAAAATTTGATTCTAACTTGAGATTTGAATGGGAAAAATTTATCTGTGATTCAAAGGAGTTTCCAGACTTGAGTAAATTTGATACCTTTATTGAAAATAAAATCATAACGCTTGAAGCAATTAAAGGTAACAAATTAAATAAATCAAATACAAAATCAAATGAAAAACGAGCCTCGAGCTCACATACGGCTTCAAATTCAAATCAAAACAAAAACAAGTGTTTATTATGTTCAAAAGAACACACATTGTTTCATTGTGATAATTTTAGACAATTATCAGTAAAAGAGCGACATGATTTCGCTAATTCTCATCATATATTCAAAAATTGTCTGCATAATGGACATTTCACGTCCAATTGTACATCCAAATTTAAATGCAAAAACTGTGGTAAGCCACACAACACATTATTACATTTCGAAAAAGTTCAAAATAAAAATAAAATACTAAATGAGACAAAATATAAAACCCCTCGTGAAACAATTGAAGATCACCAAAGTACGTCTAATACTAAGAAAGATGATAACTTTTCCGCGCATTTAAATACAAATTTAAGCGGGTCTACTATTCTCGCGACTGCTAGAGTCAAAGCTCGATCTAATAATGGACAATATACCATAACTAGAGCGCTTATAGATCCCGGGTCTGAACGCTCATTTATTAGCGAAAATCTAGCGCAAACCTTGAGGTTAGAAAAGAGAAAAGTGCACACTACAGTTTCAGGTTTAGGTGGCATTTCCTGTCAACCAATAAAAAATAAAACCTCAATTTCATTATCCGCGATTAAACCAAATTCAAAAGAAATTAGAATATCCCCCTTAATTATTCCAAAAATCACCGCGTATCAGGTGAAAAAAGTTAATACAAGTTCCTTTCCAAAATTACGTGAACTCGAGCTTGCAGATTCGCTCGACGAAATAGATACAAAAATAGGAATTCTAATAAGGGTAGATTGTATTTCTCAAATTTTAACCGGAAATGCGGAATTTTCAAAAAACAATAAATTAATGGCGCAATCAAGCATTTTTGGGTGGATCGTGATGGGTTCTTCTGGCGAAGAAAATAATTCTCACCACATCTCGGTCAATAATTGCGCTCAATTAGATTCACTAATTCAGCGTTTCTGGGAAAGTGAGGAAATACCCCAAAAAACACATTTGTCCCCAGAAGACGAATTATGTGAGAATTTATTTAATTCAACAACAAAGTTGAATGAAAATAATCATTTTCTTGTGAAACTTCCCTTTAAATCCGCGGAATTAAAAAACTCACTCGGAGAATCAAAAGACACGGCTTTATTTTGTTTTCAACGGCTGGGAAAAAGGCTAAAAAATAATACGGAATTAAAAATACTATATTCCGAATTTATGAATAAGTATGAGTCATTGGGTCATATGTCTCGAGTAGAACCGTCAGAAGTAAACAAAACAAAGCGAGTTTATTTACCACATCATCCAGTGACTAAAAAAGTCGACAATAAATTAAACATACGCGTCGTATTTAATGGCTCAAGCGAAACAACTTCTGGCGTTTCATTAAACAAAACTTTATGCATTGGTCCGAAATTACAAAAAGATATAACCGCGATTTTGACAGATTGGCGATTTTATCGATTCGTATATGCAGCCGACATCGAAAAGATGTTTCGGCAATTCTTCATTGATAAGGAAGATCGACCTTATCAATGCATATTATGGCGTAATTCGGAGCAGGAAAATATTGAAACCTACGAACTGAATACAGTTACGTACGGAACTGCGCCTGCGCCTTATTTATCAATGCGATGCATAAAGGAAATTGCCGAAAAATTCGGTGATCAATTCCCGCTCGCAAAAAGTCACATACTTGATCACATGTATGTAGACGATATTTTGTTCGGTGCTGATGACATTGAAGAGCTAGAAGAATCAAAAAAGCAAATAATCGATTGTTTAACTTTGGGTGGATTAAGATTAGATAAATGGAAATCTAACCTACAAAAGGACCAGGATTCTAGCTCCTTTATAGATTTAAATAAATCTGAAATTGAAAATTCAAAAATTCTAGGAATTTCATGGAATCAGAATACTGATTCATTTTTTATTTCTGTCGGAGATTTCAATGCCGAACAGTTAACTAAACGAAAAATATTATCTCAAATCGCTAGTATTTTTGATCCGTTGGGTTGGATATCTCCTCTAACGGTTAGCGCAAAACAATTGATGCAAAATTTATGGCTAAAAAAGTTTAATTGGGACACTTTATTACCCCAAGAATTTGTCAATAATGGGCTAAATTTTGCGAACAATTACAATTCTTAAATAATCTAGAAATTGAAAGGTGGATCGGTTTCAGTGCCGATTCAATTAAAATTCAGTTAATCGGATTTTGCGATGCTTCATCTTTATCATACTCCTCTGTAGTGTATTCACGCGTCATTTCACAAAGCGGAGTGGTTTATATTTCAAATTTGATAGCTAAAACTAAAGTAGCTCCGTTAAAAACTATTTCTATTCCGAAACTCGAATTATCAGCGGCGGCACTGTTGATAAAAACGTTAGATCACATTAAAAAATCAATGACGTGTACAATAAATGATATTATCTGTTTTACAGATTCTAAAATCACTCTCGCGTGGATTTCTAAACACCCCTCTAATTGGAATGTTTTTGTTGCTAATAAAGTTTCATATATCCAAACTAAGATTGATAACGCAAAATGGGGTTATATTAAATCCAAATTAAATCCAGCTGATTCAAATTCCCGCGGAATACCGGTGGAGGAATTGATAAACTCAAAATTATGGTGGAAAGGCCCAGATTTTCTACAAGAAAATAAAGATTTTGAGGTTATGAATGAATTTCAAACCTCGGTTGAATTCAGAAAGAAATCAAACACGTTAACGGTTACAGAAAAAACGGATTTGACATTATTCGATAAGTTCTCGTCATGGACAAAATTAGTGCGAGTATTCTCGTACGTATTGCGATTTCGAAACATTAAGGCGAGGAAAAACTTAACCTCAAAATCCACAAATTTAACCGCAGCAGAGATGAATGAAACAAAATTAGTAATCGCGAGAGTAATTCAAAACGCGCATTATTCTAAAGAAATTAACTTATTAAAATCAAATTCTACCATTGAAAAATCATCATCGCTAATTTCATTAAGTCCATTTCTTGATGATAACGGACTATTGAGAGTAGGGGGTAGGTTAGAACATTCTTCCCTCCCCAGAGATTCAAAACACCCAATAATTTTGCCGCAATGCTCTTTAACTGAAAAATTAATTATTATTAATTATTATCATTTATATACATTACATGGCGGTACGCAATTAACATTATACACTATTCGACAACAATATTGGATAATCAATGCGCGTCGAGTAGTTAAATCGATTATTCTAAATGCATTAATTGCAGAAAACAAAAGGCAGAACTTGGCGCGCAATATATGGCATCTTTGCCAAAAGAGCGGTGCAACCCTTCTAAAACGTTCGCACATACCGGCACAGACTACGCTGGACCATTTTTTGTGCGCGAACAGAGCGGCCGCGGGCACAAAAGCTTTAAGACATATATTGCTCTTTTTGTGTGCCTCGCGACTCGAGCAATTCATTTAGAATTAGTGACGCGCTATGACACTAAAGCCTTTCTCGCCGCTTTTGACAGATTCGTTGCCCGACGCGGCTTGCCGAGCTGTATGTACAGCGATAACGGCACGAATTTTCAGGGCGCTCAAGCCGAACTTCGGCGCGCATATA
>JABFPQ010000137.1:0-15045 GCA_022817265.1 Masnerella sp. ZL-2020
ATTTTAAAAATACTTTAATTGACAAAGTCACTAAATTTCATGCCTTATTATAGTCCACAATTCCAACAATATCGTTTTGAAAAAAAATGTTAGCGCGCCGCTAACAACGCGACGAACGGAAGGTTAATGGATAAAACATGATGCAAACAGTTTGTATAAATACTACTGCAATCTGCGTCCGCATCTTGCTGTATTTTTCACAGCATCAATTTGTCCAAACTGTTGCTATAATTATTGCGCAAAGAACGCACAAAAACTTTCACTTCTGAGTTCGTCGCAAACAATTGTCACAAACTTTACACAAATATGGGACAAACAGTTTTACGTGCATCAGTTTGCTTAGTGTTTGACGTGCACGCAATGCTATCTGGGAATGTTCTCGGTTAACCTTGTTTATTTCGACTGTTTATATGTTTAGTGTCTCTTTTTTGGTCGTCAGTATTAGAAGCCAATGCTGAATCAGTCTTTCATTTTTCCCCGTGAATACTTGCTGAAATTTTTTATTAAGTATCTGAGCACTTGTGAACCTACAATTTACAGCGGTGGTGTAGCGTTGCGGCTATATTATTCTAATTCAAATTATTCTAAAGTATTTTTCAGCACGCAGTCCCAAAAAATTTTCATACTTAACCGCTACGAAACAATTGTGATCCCAGGTGAATAACCTGCATTTGCCTTCGGCTTGTGCATAACTGTCGCCTTTGTTGACAATTTTTCAACTCCTTTGCTTTGTAATATACAATTAATTATCGACGTTTTGCAATACAAGTTGGTTACATAAATTAAAATGTATTTATCATGTAATAATCAGTTTTTTGCAGAAGACATTGCAGGGTACGTAATTTAATATATATATAATATATTTTATACACATATTTTGTTTTTATTTTCTTTGCAGCTAAATATACGCATTTTTTAAAATGTGTTTACACTTAACACGGTACGTAAACAATTATTTATGGAATGGAAAAAATTAAATATTAGTTTATGTATCAGTTACAATTCATACATTTCAAACAAACATGTTTATTGGTTTAATTATTATTAAGATTGTTTTCAAATAGACATTAATGGTTTAAATTCGTTTCCTGTGTCGTATGCAAGTTATTTCAATAATTCGTCTGTTCATTAACAACTGCTAAAATGCATTCATTAATTTAGGGATACAAGATTCCATGAACGAAGCCTATTTTCTCAATAGTATTATTGAAGTTACTGAGCAACGCCAATTGCTTCCTTGGAAAACTGTTTCCCATGTTGTGGCTCCAACAAAGGACAAGTAAGTAATTTCCATAGATTTAATTTGCCATCTTTAGTTGCTGCAGTCTAAGTAACACGCTTTGAAATTGCACACATGGTTTTATTAGATACTTGTCTTCTTAGCGCTGTACAAAATTTTTTAATTTAATAATAAGGCTGATGTCCCAAATTATAGATTTGGGAAATTTTCTTGTATATAAAGTGCTTTCAACATTAAATTACGATTTACGTTGATTACTTATATTTATTTTTCGTTATCAATTTAGTTTCGTTTCGTTCAGTTACTTGAGTATTACAAAAATATGTCTTCACTACCAAGAAACGGAGAAAAGAGGAATTAATTGTTTCCACGGGATGCAAAGTGTCTCGGGTAGAAGCACTCGTCTTACTTTGTATTCCTAGGGACGAAAAATTTCATTTTCATTTTACTCCCGCGTGGTAAAAATAATATGGGTTGTGAAAATAGTATATTACGTCCGAGGGCGCCACTGCGCCCGAGGCCGATATGGTACTTTATGTATCGAAAACCAGTGCGTAATAGGGTTATTACGCACTCGTGCGGTAAAGAGCTTTTACCGCACGCTAAAGCGTGCGGTAAAGGCTCTTTACCGCACGCTTTAGTGCGTAATAACCCTATTACGCACGGGTTTGAGATACGTAAATGATTTTGCTCGCAATCAAAATACTATGTTTACATTCAAATTTTTTAATTTTTTTTACTTACATGTAGATAGTAAGATACCGTAACAAAATTTTTACTTGTACTTAAATTTTTAAAGTTTTTCTTGATTTTTGCGCCTTTATTTTAACAACTTTCGTACCTATGACAAATAAAGTCAAATTTCATTAATCAAATTAATGAAAAACAAACGATTGCGCCAACACCTTACACAATGTGTTATTGGTCCGTCATTAAAATAATCTGAAGAAATTTCTATTGATTATAAATTTCTACCTGCCATAGTCACAAAAAAAATCATTTTTTACGTCATGTAATTTTTTAAAGATGGTATTTTATGTTCGCCATGTATGAAAGAGATCGCTTTTACCGTATTTATCAAGGTCATACGATTTACACACGGGTTGCAAAGTTCTCATTATGAAAAGATGGCGGATATTATTTTGCTTAGTATACAAAATTTATCATGAAATGTATGTTAATGCAAGGCTTTCTTGAAAGCTCCAATTTTCTAGCCGAAATGTTAGTAATTTTTTTTTTTTTTTGATATGTATTAATTTGTGCTTGAATGCTTTTCAATTTCTCTGCTATAAATCGTTCTGCTATATCCTTTGTAACATACATTAAAGTATTATCTCATCTATTATATGTTTCTTTTCTTATATACTATATGTGTCACTTTACGCTTCTGCATTTATAGAAATAAATTTTTATTTTTTCTGCTATGCAGCATTATTTGTATGCACGCTCTTTGTCGCAATTTTCGCTGTGTTTGCATTTTCTATTTCCGAAAGTACGACAAATCTGTATTATCAATGTTTATATCAATGTTCTTTATCGAACTATACGCAGGTACCTTGAATGTTGGAGAAGAAAAAGTCACAAATGTCGTATGAGGGGTGTGCTGCAACCCGATGGAACCCCAAAAATTACTTCCACGAAACATCAGCATACGGCTTATTGTTTTGACGCGAAAGCACGCGACGGCGTCAAATTTAAGAGAGAATTATTAAGAAGATGTTCAACGTCCTTTCAGAAACCGCATACAATTTATCAGGAGGTTTCTGCAATGGATGAGTAAGAATAGTTAATATTATACCTTTGTCTATAGAAAGCTTGGATGCAATAAATTTCTTTTGAATTGCTCAATACAAAAATACTATCAATACGTCTGCTGATCGTGCTTTGAAAGGTAGCATTTTGTTTAATTTTTTTCTACTTTTTATCCAGATTCCAACCCATATCCGAAGAAATTTTATACGAAAATGTTCGGGCCTCCATGCAGCGATGGCTTTTCAAAGGTATTAGCTTTGGAAACATTGATGGGCTAATACAGTTTGAAGAAGCATTGAGAGGGATGGAGTTAACGTATAACCGTGGACGTTTGGACAGCAAACTTATTAACGGCGATCCTGCGAACCCTTGCGTCGCAATTTATAGTGAGAAATTAATTCGAGATATTGTTGACGCGCATGATTTTGAACCCGGTACTCTTCATGCCGATGCAACGTTTAATTCGGTGCCCAAAGTTTTATACAAACGGAAATCAAGGAAAAAACAATTTTTTACCATTATGGTAATGCATCGAGGAATAGTAAGTGTTATTCTATCAATAATTTTTCCTTATAGTAACATATCGAAGTTCTTTTATTGCAAATTTAAAAATCGCAAAGTTTTGGATTCCAATTTAAATTACTGGATAATATAGTCGAATTTCCGCTTAGAATGACGTTTTGGCGATGTGTTTCTTAAGGGGACCGTCTGGTAAAATGTCTAAAATGAAAGCTATTCGATCGATTTGGATAAAATTTGTTTTGCAAAGAGCTATCAATGGATAGAATACAAGAATTGAACTAACTTGTTGTGAAGAGATTTAAACAAATCGTATATTAATTAATAATTAATGAAATATACGGTATTTTCAAAACTACACCAAGCGGACTACATCATCTCAAATACCACATGATAAAGAATCAGAATATATCATAAAAGATTGTTCGCAAAAAAATCTATTTTCTGCGGAAAATCCGCAGACGGTCTCCTTAATGGTGGGTTCGAATGCTGAACAACTATTCCTTCTATTGACACACTGTAAGCGAGAAAGATGTTCAGTCTATTCTAAAAAATAACCAAATCAACTTTCAACGAATTCCAGTTTGCATATATAAAGGGAACATTTTGAAAATGACGCTTTTTTGACCTTTATTGTAAAAAAAACAAATGACAATTTGTTTAAATATTAAAATTGATATAATTTTTTTATATTACAATAAATTTATTTAATTTAATCCAGATAGGACATCGAAATGTCATTTCATGAGTACGAATATTTGTTCTCATTTGTTTACATATTAAGAGCTGCAAAGGAAGCAAATTTTAAATGAAATAAAAAAGTAAAATTACGCTTCGTTTTACAGGTGGGGAAAAAAAACGATGTGTAATTTGTAGTAAATACCCTACACGTAAATTACATTATCAAATATTTGATAACATTCTCCCCAAAAGTATAGAATCGACTGGTACTTATTAGAACAATTAAATATCTCTTAACAACACAAATTGAAAACACCCTAACTCCGGGATACCAAAATTTTGACATCCTCTTAAGTATCTCTTATAACATCACAAATTAAAAACACCCTAACTCCGGGATCCCGGAATTTTTACATCCTCTTAAGAACGTGAAATTTGAAAAATGGTTTATTAAATTGAGTTTTCGAAGCAGTTATTAATATAGCTTAAATTACTTTGAAATTCCGAAAACACAACTTTTATATTGATATAAAGTTTGCATTATTTTAGCACAAAGTTAATAAAATTATACGCTCGTAGCCTTACATTGTATTTCTGTTAAATTCCTGCTATTTTTAAGTAAACATAACTTTCAGAAAACAAACTTACTGTTAATAACGTATATTCTTCTTAAGGCCGTACCGTTGATGTGGTTCCTCATGATCGAAAGAACCACCGCAGATTATGCTGCTGTATTCCAGTATTTTAAAACTGTAGTCGGAGAAAACATTAAGTTCTCCAGCGTCATGAGCGACTATGAACCAGCCATTGGAAATGGGGCAGAGATAGCATACCCCGGAATAAAAAAAGAGAAATGCTGTTTCCATTTCTGTCAAGTAAGAACATGAATAAAAATTAAAAATAGTGTATTGTGCAACAAGTGGGGAAAGTAGACGATTCCAAATTAGTGTTTAAATGTAAAGTTGTAAGAAATTCCTCCAGAATTTACATTCTTAATGTGATTAATGTTTGTACGAATGTGCCAACTTGGATTTTTTTTAACTTTTTACATAAACTGCTTTGATGTGTGACAAGAAAGAGTTATATTAGAGTAAATTAGAGGTTGGCGATGTCAATAAAAAAAATCGATATAAAAATAATCGATGCTCAAACATCAATTATTTTGAAAAAAAATTGACGCATCGATGTTCAGCAAAAATATTAATTAAAATGTTAAGAGAAAAATAAAAATTACGGAATTCTAAGATTATACAATAAAAAACGTTTATTTTTATTTAAATATATTTATCTCTATTATGCATTGTTTTGGTATTTTTGTTTGGTATTGGTGTACATTTATATCATGTATTAATTGGTATATTTACTAATCAACATCATCAATAAAGCAATATAGTTCACAAACTTAATTTTCATAAAGTTCTTTCCTGCACGGTAAAATTTTTACTTGTCAGGTTGGTCACTGACATTCCAAAACGTATTTCACGGGAAAATGGAGGGCTTTAATTGTATAACTACATTGCTATTTTTATTTATTATTATTATTGTAACTGAAATCAAAAGTATTTATTGTAACTAAATCAATTCCTATTTAATTTGACAAACAAAATTATTTCAATATAAAAAATAAACAAAAGTTTTTAAATAAATGTATTACTTTTTAAGCATCTGATTGAAACATCGATGTTTGAAAAAATTAACATCGTACATCGATTAACCTTTTCGCTCCGGGACTGGTCCATATATGGACCAACAAGAAAAGCGAACGTAATGTTCATAAGGTAAACTTGATGCACTAAATTTAGAAAAGATATTGAAAAAAATCCTGGTTACTTATCTGACCTTCAAAATTAACTTTGAAGGTCAAACAAATAAAATGCGTATTTACGATTGAAAATTGGTATACCTACGTTTTATGAGTCGCTGAATACGATAAAATTAGTAAAAAAATTCTAGTGACTTCTTTGACCTTGAACTTTGAAGGTCAAAGTATGAAAATGCGTATTTGCGCTTGAAAACTTGAAAATAGATTAGCCTTAACTGTCTCTCCGGGACTGGTCCACATATGGACCAGCACTCCGAGTGGCGAATTGCCATAAGAAGTTCATTCATTTAAGTCATGAAATTCAGCTACAATGCGAGGTCAGTTGCAATGGAAAAATCCCCGGAGCGAAAAGGTTAATTAACTTCAAAAACATCGATTAATCAATGTACAAAATATCGGGCGTCGATAAGTCGGTTAACATCGCCCATCCCTAGAGTAAATCGACTGTGTTTTGCAAAATTTTGAAGATACAACTTTTGCTTTAAAAATATCGATGTAGCCCCATTAAACCCATTCTTGCCCCACATCAAAGCAGTCGATGTAAGAAGTTAAAACAAATCGAAATATGCACGTTTGTACAAACAATTATCGCATTGATAATTTAAATTCTGTATGAATTTCTTAAAACTTCATTTAAAATTATTCAAAACCAAAGAAAAAACATTCATTTTGCACGAAAAATGACTGAGTAACGTTCAGTTAGAAAAAATCGCACTTTTCTAACATTTTTTACTTTTTCCCATTAAAAATTCACTGAAAAGAATATTTTTTTTAGTTTTGAAGGGAAATGTATTGACTTACTATAAGACAATTAACGCAAAGGGGCCGTACACTGCCCGGCGTAAGTTTTTCAACACTAGGCATAAAATATTGAATACTAGGTGTCCAATACCTTATGCCAGGCATTGTATGTAAAGATTGTCTTTATAATTTTATTTCGTTATTTAATCATCTCACTATTCGTATTATTAACGCTTTCTGTTGTATGTTTGTAGAGCTTACATAGACGTGGGAAGAAGCTGGGCTTAATCAAATTATTTGGATCCGTGAAAAGAGGACAAGACGATGAGGTACATTTTTTCCAAGTCTACACGATTTTCTATTTCTATTTGGAAACACATGCCCAACACAAACTTACTCTCATAATTTACCCTCCGTTTAATTTCACCAGATTTTTTTTGCCAAGCAGTAATGGAACATACTACTTTTTACAGGACCCCGAGGGTGCATTAATTGTGCGGTTTGAAGATTATTTTTATCAAGTGATGGCTTTACCC
This sequence comes from Masnerella sp. ZL-2020, assembly GCA_022817265.1. NCBI lineage: Eukaryota > Metazoa > Arthropoda > Insecta > Hymenoptera > Scelionidae > Masnerella > Masnerella sp. ZL-2020. Next base: position 7,292 of record JABFPQ010000137.1, read on the forward strand.
CTGACCCCCGCACACGAAACGGAAAAAGCATTTGAAATTATTAAAGACTTGGTCGATGCGGAAACCAAAAATTACAATGGAAGTTGTCCAAAAGCGGAAAAAATGCTGAGACAATTCGACAAATTTTTGCACTATTTTGAAGAATATTGGCTGCATAAATGGACCGCAGATGACTTCAACTGCTTCCAAAAGAAGCACAAAACAAATAACGTGTTAGAGCAATACCACCATCAATTAAATACCTTGATGGTGAAGAATCCCACCCCAGGAACTTTTATCAGTGAGTAACTACTGTAAATGATATTTTGACTGCATAACTATTGTCTATAGATTAAGTTAAAGCGCGATCATATTTGTTACTTCAAATCGCTCTCCTTTGGAAGTGTCATATATTTTTTTCAAGAATAAGGTTGATGTTACAGTTAAACTGCATTGCATAAAAATAATATGTCACGGATATCATTATTTGTTTATTTTTTATTCATTCATTTATAAGTGTTCTCAGCAATAAAATAAGCAATAACATTGTCCAGCAAACAGGGGGCTTATTCAGTAACGTTCAAAATGCGAAGGTTAAGATTCTGAAAATATTTTTTCTCTTTCATTTATGGGAGAAAAAGAGAAACGCCAATACCTATAGGGCTGTAACTTTCGCGTTTCGAACGTTACTGAATAAGGCCCCTGATGCGACCTACGCAGGGTTAAGTAATGTGTTCATATATTCTTATAATATAGGTGAAATTTTAGTTTTCTTAATAGTCAATTTAGAGTTGTACACGAAACAAGCAGAATAAAAGAATGAGAAATCTAATTACTGTGAAATGCACCCTAGTTGCATAATATACTATTTCCCGTTGACAATTGCTTCAGTGTTGCCATGTTTACAATGAAGTATTAACAAATTAACTTTTTTTCGTAATTATCTTATTAAGACGATCCTCAATCCTGCTTCAAATCAAAAACTAGTTCAGTTTAACAGCTGAAAGTTATGCATAAAACTTAACGCAAAGGAACCAGCCATTATTTGATAGTAAACGGCTGGAATAATTTTCTTTGAATTTAGTTAACAAATTTGGACTGAGCAACTGAACTGGTTTTTTCCATCTCGCCTGACTGAAGAGATTAATCATGTTAAGCGGCAGAATATGTTAGTTTAAGTATTAATGTAGAAGTGAATGTATTGGTGCAACTTTTTTGGAGCTACAACACAAATACAAATTTTGTAGTTCATGTACAAAGATATAATCCCTAGGGAAGCCGTCCGGATAATATTCCATCCGATTTTCATCCGAATTACATCTACATGTTGAAACGTGCCAAATTTTGCATTTTATATCAAAATCCACTTATAAAAAGTTGACGAAACCTTGAAGTTGGCCGATAAAGGTCAACTGACCGGTAATACAACTATTCGACGTTTGATTGGTTGATGTGAAAATATGGCGACGCGGTGACTTCGAAAGGCGCGCGATATGAAATAGCAATCGGAATATGATTTTTAATTTCTTGATTTATGTGAATATATTATTAATTATTAAATAAATATAATAAATAATAGAATTAATAAATAATAATAATGATGGCGTTAAATTGAATAACAACAATATATTATAAACAAATATTGTACTAAGTGGAATAATTTGTTAAAAATGTTGAGAAAAAATAAACTGAAATAATTAAATATTATTTTACAAGATACTAACCAAATTCTTAAATAAACAAATAAAACTGTAGCGCGCATTTAACACTAGTATAAAAAAACGTAATTAAACGACTGACTGGGTATTGCAACATATTTTTTAATACAAATAAGTTACAATTTGATGCGTAAGAATGTCAAAATAGTGACCATGTGCTCATTCGGTATAGATCTACTTTAGCGAACCTAATCTATTATAAGTTATATAATTTCCAATGTTTAAAATAATTTATCCATTTTGAAACATTTTTCAATTTTTTTAAGATTGTATTTTAATTTTTTTTTAAATTTTGTCAGATATTTTTCAAAAAATTTTAAATTAAAAATTCTTTGGACATTTAAAAATTGGAAACTGTTGAAACATTTGTAAATTTGTTGAATACTTAAAAATATACATAAAATAAAAAAAAATAATATAACGATTTCAATTTGATATGTTAAAGGCACATTCTAGTCATTCTACTTTGTTGGTTCAAAATAGTATTTTACCGTATGAGTGACGTTAGTCACGAGTCGAATTAGCAGTTTTTCGTAACGCGTGGCAGTACCGAAAATCATCATTTTCGGCACGAGCGCCGAAACGTTGATTTCCGGTACTACCACAAGTTCTGAAAAATAGCTTCTCTTTGAGATTTTTTTTCTACTGTACAAATTTTTTTTTTGTACCGGATTTTTTTTACTAACTATAAACACAAATTTTTTCATGATAAAATATTGATGATAACCTATTAAAAAACGGCTTCGTTGTTACCCAGATAGCATTGCGTGCACGTCAAAGACTAAGCAAACTGATGCACATAAAACTATTTGTCCCATATTTGTGTAAAGTTTGTGACAAATGTTTGCGACAAACTCAGAAGTGAAAGTTTTTGTGCTTTATTTGCGCAATAATTACAGCAACAGTTTGGACAAACTGATACTTACATGTAGATGGAATCCGGGTGGAAAGCGGATAAAGAACATATGAAATACTATCCGGACGCCTTCGCTAGGGATGTATACTCTTAATATTTTGATCATTATTAAATCTGAGCAAAATTTCAATATGTAAATTATTATAAATTTCTTATGTAATTGGTTTTTTATTTTTATTTGTTCGACTGATGTTGATGTACTTCGCAGGAGCTCTGTCAGTAATACTATCAAGCTTCCACCTCAAAGTGCAACAATCAGAACATCACGCGCTAAAAATTAAGCGCAGCAAAAGTAGCATCCAAAATGCTAGAGAGCTGGAGAAATTGAGTGTCGCTTTGCTCAGTGAAGATATTAATCTGAAATATTATTTAAAGATGGCAGCAAAAACTATTGGAAAGAACGCCGAGTATTTCAATGGTAAATATCGTATATTATTTAAATGAAACTGAAAAAAATTACAAATAAATAAACATTTTTATAATTATTTCAAATAAAATGTATCAACATTTTCCATTGAACATAAATTTATCAATAGCTTTTAAATATTGTTTAAAATAGAAATTTTGACATATAGTATATTTCTGGCGTCGAGGCCAGAACGTAAATTGTTTTGAAGTTGAGCGGGCAAAAGGAGAACTATTCATCTCCTCCGAATGGAAAAGCGTGCTTCCGGCTCTGCCTCAAGCACTTTTCCATTCCTTGGCGCGAAAAGTTGCACTTTTGTGGCGCTCAACTGCCTTGAAATAGTATATTTCAGGCGTGGGTGCCACCGGCGCCGAGCCTAGAACGTCATTTTACGTGTCGCGGAAGCGCCACGAAAGTGGAACTTTTCGTGCCTAGGAATGAAAAGTACTTGAGGGCGAAGCCCGAAAGTATACTTTTCATTCCGAGGCGACGAATAGTTTCACTTTTGTCCGCTTCCTAGGCACGTAAATTATATTAATAACTTCTATTTTTAGCGATGTCTACTTTGTTCACTGAAGTCAGTGCAGAGGATATAGAAAATAACTCAAACAGTGAAGACGATGGAACATGCGATGAAAACGCTTTACCTCTAGAGTGGTCCGAGGAAGAGGAGGCCGTGACGACTGAAGTCGACCATGGATCCTCCGATGAGGACACACTACCTCTAGAGTTGTCAGACGAAGAGGTCGTCGATGGCGAGGACGATTTATCATATGTTCAACAGTCTCACGGTTTGTTTAAAATAGTACATTACTGCCGAGGGCTCCACTGTGCCCGAGGTCGGTATGATATTTTTCGCCACGAGGGTGCGCAGCGAGAAGAGAAACTTTCGTCTCTAAAGATATAAGATCCAGATGGCGCATGTCCCAAGAACGCTTCGCATTCCGTGAGGCAAAATCGTTTCACATTTGTCCGCTCCCTAGTTGTTTTTGTCATCACACGAGTTTTTAATACTTCGTCATACAAGCAGCACACGATATTTTTCGCGAAAAATGCGAGAAAAGTGGTACTTCTCGAGCGTCACGCGAGAGAAAATTCCACTTTTCGCGCGTGTGTCGGAAGAAATAATTTTCATAACTAGTGACCGTGTGCAAAGTAAGTTTTTCCGTACTAGTGCGCAAAATGAGTTATTGCAGGCACTTGTGACTACGTCACTCGTGTGCAAAAACTCATTTTTTGGACTAGTGCGGAAAAACTTACTTTGCGCACTATCATTCGTTATGAAAAATGTAGTTTCACGCACAAGCGCTACGCGCTCTTCTATCGAAATACCCTATTTCAGCATACTGTACAGAAACTCGCCTTCGGCTCGTGCGCCATTCTCACCCTCATTAACAATTTGTTTTGCCACTTGTTGCGTAATATACTATTAAAATTTCTGTTCCACTTGTTATTAATAAAAACTGTAAATGTATTGCGTTATAGCTACTGAATCACTTATGTTGATTATTTTTTTACAGACCCCTACGAAGCAGTAGAAACATTTGTTCCAAGAAATCACAGCCATGGACAAAATGACTCTCCAAGAGAAAGCGAAGAACCGGTAAGAGTACGTTCCGCCGTAAATGCACTTTGCAAACGTATTTTATAACTTCGTTTGACGGTCTGCAAGCGTACATTGCCGCACAAGTGGGATTAAAACTTTAATTATTCCACCAATCAGTTTCAGTCTACTTTTGTTGCATATAGACAGTACAAAAATCTGTAGCTACGCTCACTAACTGCTTTCCCGTCAAAAGACCTTTTCCCTTTTGGGAAAACGGGTTGGGACTGTAGAAGAAAATAATAAAAAAAATATATTTCTATTTGCAGGAAACTACATCTAAACTATATTCGTGGTTCAAAAAGCAATTTCAGGGAGATGTGATAGTACTCAAATATTCATGGGCTGTAGATGAACTTCATCAAGACAGGTTCGCCTATATCGCACGCCACGGTATATATTTCTTTTTTAATTATACGAATTTATATTTACTTTTCTAGCTTTACTGTTTATTGTTTTGTCAAAGTAGACGCCAAACAAATGAAGGGGGTAAATTTTATCATTATGATTTCAAAAGGATGACGCACTTGATGCTAAGGACATTACAAGTTTTTACAATTTAACTCAGATTGTGGCCTCGAGTTGTTTTAATTGTCGAGTTATTTCATGAGTACGCACCGTTTTTCTCCCTTTTTTTACATTTGGAGCCACAAAGAAAGACATTTTTCTTAGAAATAAAAGCGTGAAATCTCGCCTCATTTTTTAGGTGTGTAAAAAATAAGACGCAACTTGTGGTCAATAATATTCTAAACTTAGACACATTATCAACATTTGAACAAAAATCTTTCAATAACATAAAACCGGTTCAATTCTATGTGACTCATTTAAAAACAATAATTATCTCTTGTAGTGAATGAAAGAGACACGAACTCCTTGGCAACAGTACTTTGTCATTCGTCAATCAATAATAACTAGATTCGGATTTTTCGGAATAACTTGTTTTAAGATAGCAGTAGCGATGAACCCAGCAAACATGAATCAATTCAAACTAAGCTTATTTTTTTTTTTTCAAATTGTGTTTGTGCCCACATTGAATTGTAATTTGTTTAATAGGAGTCAATAGCAGGTGAGAGTATTTTAATATATTTAAATTGGGAAAAATTGAATCGAAATGTAAATCATCATGAAACACCCATTGCAATTGGATATTGGATACACCCATTATATTGAATAAACAGTTTACAATTTTATACAATTTCCGATTTAATTCTGTTTTAATGCTATTGGCTCCTATTAGAGTCAACTTATTACAATTTACGACAACTAAATTTTAGGTGCAATTTGGACACAACCACCATTTAAGCATTGAAACTGAAATTGGATTGAATTGATTTTTATTCGCTGGGAATGCTGGTCAAGTACAAGTTCAATTTAAAATATCGTTCTTAATTTATAAATTTTTTACAACTAGGGAGCGGACAAAAGTGGAACTAATTGTCGCCACGAGATCCAAAAGTGCTTTCGGTCTTCACCCTCATGCATTTTGGATCCCTAGGGACAAAAAGTTTCACTTTTGTCCCGCTCCCGCGTGATAAAAAATAGCTTTGGACGCTTGGGCACACCAGCGACCTCGACTAAAATATACTATTATATATATTTATTCAAACTATCATAAAACAAATTAGTAATGTGTCCTGTATAAATACATTTATGTCAATTAATTAATTCATAGTGCGTTAGATTTCTTACTGGATTTACTGCAAAAAAAGGAAAAAAAATATAAGTTCACATAAGTGCATCCTTTTTTCCAGTAAAATCAGTAACCACTCGAACGCATCGTCAGTATATGTATATACAGGGAATAAAACAGAAACGAATAACGGTTTCGGTTTCGGTTTTTAAAATTTCGTTTGAAACGTTTTCTGAAACCGGTTTATACCGGTTTTGTACCGGTTGTATTCCGTTATAATATCTTCATTTTGCATAGTTACCTATAGATGCGCATAGATACCCATAGAATACCCATAGATACCCTTAGAATACCCATAGAATACCCATAGATACTCATAGAATACCCATAGATACCTATAGAATACCCATAGATACTCATAGAATACCCATAGATACCGATAGAATTTATACCTATTTACACTAAGCAGAAAAAACTGTGAAGAGTTCGTAAATTGGCCATTTTCAAATGTGGGACATTTCGTTAATTATCATCGTAAAATAAAAAACGGCAAATACCCTCTGGAGATATACCTGTCAATTACAAATTGAGCCATCAAGCGATTAATTTGACTTGATTAACCCCCTCAAAACCCTTATCAAAATTGAGCGTTTTTGCCCATGAAAAATGTCGAAGTTTGAACCTCTCCATAGGGTTTATACGTGATCGTGGGACTTGGGCAAAGATATAACGTTAAAGATTATTCAATCTCTACAATTTGGTCCAAAGAGCGATCATTTTGGCCTCAAAATGGCCAAGATATGGCCATTTTAAATAAAAAAGTCGTATCTCGAAATTTAATGTTTTTTTACATAATTGGCTGTAAATTATGAACCTAATTTCATAAAGAGTCACGATAATGCGTTTAGTAATCATATTTTGCTTTAAAGAATAGAAAAAAACAATCACAAAGCGAAATTTGCCCAAAGACAAAAAGAATTTTTTTCAAATGGTCATAACATGGCTATTTTAAGGCTAAAATAAGTGCTCTCTTTTCAAAATTGAAAGGAAACGAATGAACTTTAAGATCCTGCTTTTCATGTAACATTTATTTCCCGAAAAAATACGTTTTCATGAGGAGTTTGCAGTATAAGTTTTCATGACCAAAAATTTAAGCTTCTAAGCCTATTCTCAAATCCCCTTTAAAACTGCAAAATGCGTTTTTGCATTTTTCAAACAAATTTGTAAAAAAATACAGAATAGTTCAACAACGAGTCACATACACTGATAAAAACCCTAAAAAAGTCGAAATAGTATATTACGTTACTAGGAGGGAAAGTAGCCGATTATTGTCCAGTGGGATTTTCGTTTCGAGGTTAAGCCGAGGTGGAGCCGAGTAGAGATCGTAATTTTGCACCTAAACCAAAATCCTGGTAAATTCCTTGAAGCTAAAGATATTTTCTGTGGAAGTACAAATGAAAATTTAAAAATAATACTTTTTGACAAAATGGCGGCATACTCAA
>JABFPQ010000138.1:0-15048 GCA_022817265.1 Masnerella sp. ZL-2020
CAAATTTTAATAAAATTCAGATTTACATGTTATTTATATGATGAAAACGATAAAGGTAACAGAATAGACAAAATATTATCATAAAGGATTCACGCATTTGTGCAACATTTGACCAAATTTCCGGAGACTGCATGACGCAAATTTTGATCAAATGATTTGCACAAAATTCGATCCAATTTTGATCAAAGAAAGGTTTTGAGTTTTTTTCAAAGTGGGTCATAATCAAATTGGTAATAAAAAAACACCTTTAAAGTGACTATAATTTTATATTGCTCAAGAAATGTAAATTTTGATTGAATTTCATATATGCAAGGAATGGAAATTTACATTTCTTGTACATATTTTCAAAACTATTGTTATGAAGCGTTCAATATCTTATTTTCGCTTGAACAAGCTATCTCATCATTGAGAAATTTTTGATCCAATACCTTATTTCTCAATAAACCAAAATAGAAACATTATTTGTAAACTTATTTTATTAGCAGTAAATTTAACATTCTTGAAAGTTCATAAACTATTTTTCAGATAAAATTATATTCATTATATAATGAAACCTTTGTTTCATAGAAAAGTGAATTTTCGGACACTAAATATAATACATACTTTCAGGAGTCAAGGAAGTAAAAGCGACAGAAGAAACAAAGTGTCTGTTATTACAACGTTGGTGTACATCGTGTACATATATGGAAATTATGCGAACACGCAATCTAAAGTCTTAACCTAGAAGTGATATAATGTGAAGTGTGGGATATGAATCTAAGATGTATGGGACGGTTCACTTGTTCATTGTGTGAACTATGCAAGTGAAGGGTAAAAGTAGTATAATGTATAAAACTGCAACGTTGAAAACTCGCAAGTGATTTATAAACAATTCAATTATACATTTTACAAAGTTATTCCACTTATTCATAATATCTTCAATTTTTTTCAAAGTATAGAATTTTTAGAATATGCTGTAGATATGATAAGTTTTAAATTTTTATACAAATATTTAAAACCATTTTTGAAACTTCCGCACGAAATTTTTTCCAATTTGAAAATTGATTATATGTTAATGAAAGTTAAACTAATATTCTATAATAATTATATTAAAAAATGCAGTAACATTGTTTATTATAATGATTCAAGTATTTTATCAAATAGATGAATTTTATTTTTCTATTTCAATATCATCTATTTACATAAAAAATTAAACTAGATGAATAAACTGTATATAATTAATTTATTTATCCTCTATAAAAAATAACACATTACTATATTGAGAATAGAACACATACACGGTTGAATACTTGAATATACGATCAATGGTTAAAATGCGTTTCTGCAGATGGCGATAAACGTTGCAAAACACTTTGCCCATTTGTACTGAATAAATTATTTGCTTGGCGAGGATCGTTCAGCGAACCTACACACAGATGTTTTATAGGTTTATTTAATAACGGTTCCCAAGACTTTACTATTTTGAAATTGACATTGAATATTAAGCCCAAGAGTTTTTTACTGAGAAGACACGAAACTCTGGGAAGCGAAGGTGAAGATTAGGAAATAATACAAACATTGATTACGTTACAATATTTACACATTATACTAAGTTGTCTGCGCGCACATGAATAATGGAGTACTTTTCTAATAAAGGAAATGATACATCAATATGATAGAAAAAGAAAGATGAAATTTTGCATATTTGATTGTTAATTAAAAGATCTGAGTATTTTAATAGAAGATTTATTATTTAATAATTTATTTGAACAACCAGTTGTTCATACATGTAACAAATTTGTATTTAGTTGTATTATAAATTATAATTATAATACATAATGTATTATTAATAATTAACATGAAATATCAACTTTTTGACATAGATAGTTTGTAAAAGATGCTAAACATTTTAGATATTTGAAAATATTCAGATTCTTTGTACATATTTTTCAATATGAATTAATATACATAATATTTTGGACTATGAATGTTACCCTAATCGACAAATTGTATTTTGACAATATTTACATATCAACTATGACAATGTTAAAAAAGTAAAAAATTTAGATCATATTACTCTCCAAATGTCTGTTTCGGACATTTTCATTAGCTTCATCAATCCAGGCTTTAATAATTTCCATGTTTTTTATCCTCACATTTTTCAATTCCATCGAATCAGTGTATCTTTCATCCTTCAAATCAGCACAATGAGAAGTTCCTGTATACAAAAACAAAATCAAATATGAAATGAAGAAGACTTTGAACAAAATTGTATTGAATAGCTTTTAGGAGATAATTACCATTTACGAGAAAAACGTGCATTCGCTTATTCAAACTCTTAAGAACTGATAAAGTATGCCATGGGTCCCCATTGCCATTAACGAAAATGACATTGGTGACATCGGGTAATTTTCCTCCGTACATCATGTTGGTTCTGTGCACACCTTCTTCAACTTTGATGGCATTGTAACTAAATTTTTCAAACATTTAAAAAATGATTTAAAAGTTGTTTTTGAAGGTTCAGGGAAATCAGTGTTTTTCCTATAATGAGCGCTTTTTTCTCAATGTTTTCTTCCTGGAAAGTGCTTGGAAGTTATCTTTTTTTGTTGGTCGATAGTTTAGAAGTGTCCCAGCAGAAAATTGAAAGGGAGCGATAATCCAATTGAAAGCTGCATTTTGAAACTCATGGAAATTAGTGTTTTTCGTATAATGACCGCTTTTTTGTCAATGTTCTCTGTCTGGAAAGTGCTTGAATGTTATTTTTTTTTGTTGGTTGATCGTTTGGAAGTGTCCCAGAAGAAAATTGAGAGGGAGCAATGATCCGAGAGAAAGCTGCATTTTGAGACTCACGGAAATCAATGTTTTTCCTATAATGACCGCTTTTTTCTTAATGTTCTCTGTCTGTAAAATGCTTGGAAGTTATCTTTTTTTGTTAGTCGATCGTTTAAAAGTATTCCAGCAGAAAATTGAGAGGGAGCAATGATCCAATTGAAAGCTGCATTTTGAGACTCACGGAAATCAGTGTTTTTCGTATTATGACCGCTTTTTTGTCAAGGTTCTCTGCCTGTAAAGTGCTTGAAAGTTATGTTTTTTTGTTAGTCGATCGTTTAGAAGTATTCCAGCAAAAAATTCAGAGGGAGCAATGATCCGAGTGAAAGCTGCATTTTGAATCGCATGAAAATCAGTGTTTTTCGTTTTATGATCGCTTTTTTCCAATGTTGTGGGAAGATTTATCTTGAAAAAAATGTTTTGCGTCATAGTACGACCCTCAAATACCATTTTAAATATGTTTTTTCAACTCAAATATTCTTTTTTTTTAATTTGAATTTTTCGTTATAATAACGTTAGAAACTTCAGTCACATCTCTTTTTTTTCCTCCAGTGTATAATAAACCATGGGTTCGTCACAGGGTTGATTTACAGGAAGAGCGTAATTATTTTTGAACATTTTGGTTTTATAAAATTGGGTTAAAAAACACATTGGTATACCAACGCATGACCATGCATACGGCAAGATTCTTTTATTACAGGAAGATTTTTTTATGACAAGACGAAAATTTCTTTCAAATGTCCAGTTTTCATTGCAGAGGTATTAATAGAGTGGGTATACGGGGTTTATCAGTGATCGTAAAACTAGGGAAAAAATATGAGGTTAAAGTTCATTCAATTCCCTACAATTAAACCCAAAGTGCGATTATTAAATTAAACCCACATTTTGGCTTTTAAATGGCCAAACTATGACCATTTGGAAACATATCTTTTCCGACTTTTATTGGGTTTGTATATCATTGTTAACAATTCGTTTTTTGATTTTTGAAGTGTATTTCTACGATTTTGTTAAGAAAATGCAAAAATTTTGCAGTATTGAGCGGGGGCTGAGTGGGTGATTGGGAGCTTAAATTTTTCCTCCTGAAAGCTTATACTGCAAACTCGTTATCAGACCTTATTGTTTTTGGCAATAAAAGTTAAATTGAATGCAGTACCTATATATGTTAAAGTTTATTCAATTTTCTTTAATTAAAAAAAACGCCTTTTTTGGCCTGTAAATGGCCACTTAATGCCTATTTTAAGAAAATGTCCGAAATGAACTTACGTTAGTTCGAAACATATACGATCCATAAGAAAAATAGGTAAAATTTGCGAAAAACGCAAAACTGCGGGAAAAGACCGGTGCGCGTCCACTCCCGGGTTAGTTCAGTATACACTAAGCCAAAAAAAAACTGATCACTTTGAACAGGTCCAAAAATTGGTCATTTTCCAATGTGGGACATTTCGTTAATTTCCATCGTGGATAAAAACGACAAATACCCTCTAGAGATATACCCCTCCTCTACAAAATGAGCTATCAAGCGATTAATTTGACCTGATTATAGCCTCCCAAAATCCTTATCAAAAGTGGGCATTTTTTGAGTTGAAAAAAGTAAAAGTTTGAACGCCTCCACGGGGTTTACAGGGTTAAAGCTTATTCAATTCCCTACAATTTGGGCCAACGAGCGACCATTTTGGCCGTAAAATGGCTAAATTATGGCCATTTAAAAAAAAGTGTCTTTTCCGACTTTTTTCGGGTTTTTATCAGTGTAAATGGTTCGTTGTTGAATTATTCGGTGTTGTTTTACAAATTTGTTTGGGAAATGCAAAAAAGAGCATTTTGCAGTGCAAAAAGGGGCTTGAGAGGGGGTTAGAATGTTAAATTTTTCCTCATGAAAAATTATACTGTAAAAACCTTATCAAAAATTAATGTTTCCGGAAATAAACGTAAGATCAGATACAGTCTCTTGTAGTCATCCAATTCCCTTCAATTTAAAAAAAAGAGCGTCTGTTTTGGCCTTTAAATGGCCATGTTATGACCGTTTAAAAAAAAAGGCTTTTTCGACTTTTTTGGGCAAATTTCGCTTTGTGATTGTTTCTTTCAATTCTTTGAGGCGAAATATGATTAAAAAAAGCATGACCGTGTTTTATTATGAAATTTAGTTAATAATTTACGGCCAATTATGTTATAAAACATCAAATTTTGATACGACTTTTTTAATTAAAATGGCCCTAGCTTGGCCATTTTAAGGCCAAACTGGTCGCTCTTTGGGCCAGTTTGTAGGGAATTGAATATCTTTTAACCCCTTGTTCTTGCCCAAGTCCTACAATTACCGATAAACCCCGTGGAGAGGTTTAAACTTCGACTTTTTTCACCTGAAAAAACGCCTAGTTTTGATGAGGGTTGTGAGGGGGTTTAATCAGGTCAAATTAATCACTTGATGGCTCATTTTGTAGGGGGAGAGGTATATCTTCAAAGGGTATTTGCCGATTTTTTTCTACGATGGAAATTAACGAAATGCCCCACATTTGAAAATGGTTAATTTTCGGACTCTTTAAATTGATCAGTTTTCTATTTTGCTTAGTATAGTATATTATGTCCGAGGGCGCCACTGCACCCGAAGCCGATATGATGTTTTTCGTATCGCGGGAGCGTGCGGAAATTGAGACATTGCCGCCCTAAGGCGGAAATACAGGTCGAGGGCGTAGTCCGCGATTGTTTTTCCGCCCGCAGGATGGCAGTAGTTCCAATTTCGTCCGCTCCCTAGATACGAAAAATACTTTTATGTAAAAAACTTTAGTTAGAATTGGAGATAATAATGTCAAGAACAATATGTCAAATTCGCATATAGTTCTGACATTTTTTAATTTTTCGAAGTACTACCTTAAGCATTTAACAAAACGAATAAAAGTTCTAAAAACTGTAACCCTTTTAGATTACAACGTAAGTGAAATCTGGAATCATCTTTAATCTGCATGTCTGAGCGTGTGATTTCGCGCAAAAGCTAGTTGGATTCTGGTTTTTGAACATTAATAAACATCGACGGAGTTTGGACTCCGAAGGCTTCCGGTTTAAGCTGACGTTAGAGGGTCCTATAAATAGGGTGCTTTAAACTCCCTTTGAGTTTAGTAGAATTATATCCTATGGGAAGTACGCGCCAACAGGTGTCAGGATTTCTCATTTCTTAGCTGCTTGACTTCGGGATGATCAGCCGGCGTCGGCTACTTAGGCGACTCGCTCTGGATTTGAATTGATATGCAATAGAACCATTCGGAGTGGCTAGGTGCGGCTTACCTAAATACGATGGATGTGCCGAAGCATCTGTGTCATCAAAATGAACTTGCAGATGCCGAACGTAGATCCCTGCGGATTTATCGTCGTTACAGTATTGTCAGGGAAATACATTCCACCGCGAGTATTGAATAATACCTTTTTTTCTATATGAATTTACAAAACGTGTTTGTAAATCTTTTGATATGAAAAATATTTTTTACTTTCTATATTGTTCTTTAATCTCGATCTTATAAAAACATTTATTTCATAGTTATATATCTCTGTAAATAATATCTTCTACCGTTTTCATCTTTTATGAGAAAATAAAATTAGCGAATTAACAAAATTCCAAATTTTAATTAAATTTTTCAAAACGTCATATCTAGATTAAATAATCAAAAATATCAATTTTGATTTGATAAGAATGATAAGATGGATGAAAAAATTGCAATTAAATTGAGTACATTTTGAAAATTCTTCATATTGAAAAAAATGGGACATGTTTGCCTTGGTAGAAGTAAGTCAAAGAAGAAGACGGTACAATGTATTTCATCGAATGTCAATCATTGCTCGTTGACACACACACGCGATACTGTGGTCAGTGTGGTAATTGAGGCACGAAGTACTATATACGTATGTAGTCACATTAGCCAGAAGGGCGGCAGACTGCCGGGCGGCAGTATTACTAAATTATTTACCCAGTGTCTCTTCAACCATAGTACATACCACGTGCGCAATATCTAAGCACAAAAGTATTTGTGAGCTTCACTGATTTTATGATATTTACATTGTATTATTCCAAGTATACAAATTGTTTAGTTTTATTTGATAATTAAATATATTGACAAAAATCAAGTTTAAAATTTTTAATAAAAAATGACCTTACAAATTTAAGTAAAAATGTCACTTTTCAAAAATTAGGTAAAAAATATATAGGTCCAATTAAACAAAATCAAATTGTAAATTTTTAACGAATTTGAATGTTACACAGATTTTTGTAGTATCGGTTTTATTTTCTGGTTAGCTGTACGTGAAAATTCTCAGATTTTTACATACCAAAATGCAATGAAAAATAGCCATAACTTTCCTATTTTACATGCAAAATAGTTGGTTCCTTTGCGAAAGTTTTTAAAGTTAGATCACGCCAAATTACTTGAATTTCCGGGATATTGTAGAGGGACTTCTTACCCCCATGGGAATTTTCGAAAATTTATGTCTGTGTAAATTACACGAATTTCACTCTTTTTACAGCAACGCAATTTAGCACATTTTAAAAAAACATTAAATTTTTTTGTTTAAACAAAAGTTTTTGAATTAACTGTAAAATAGAAAAAATTCCACATTTAACTTATGAATACCTGATATTTACCAAACGAGTAACCATTTAATGAATTCGTTTATAACCAATTGAGTAAGATCTTGCAAAATATTGAAAGGATTTTATAGACCTTTTATTAAAGCAAATCAGTTTAAATTATTCTCACGGTGATTGTTCGTTCGGTGAATAAATGAAGGCACTGGTATTCGCATGTCGAGTAACAAAAGTCGAAACACTGTGCGTGGATCTTGAATCGCTCGCTGCCTGTAAACTTGGATTTTCGCATGAATCAAATTGAACTCGAGGAATATTCCTATTGAGACTTTCCTCTTTGTTATGCTAATGTCGTTGATTTTTAAACAAACTTCTCAATAAACTAAGCAGATATTTCGAGGAAATGTTAACGCTAAAACAAAATACACTCTAAATAGTTTAAAAAACTTTCAAATAACGTAAAAGAAACTACGTTATTCACTAAAACCAAAAATATAGCAATACTTTCTCAATATAATTTCGAAACTGAATAGTGATTTTTTTTGGTAAATTTAAAATTTGAAAAAATTTCATATATGAATTTGGAATCATCTTTCATTGAAGTGAATGCAAATGATAAGTCTAAGCATACAAAATGAATTAATATTCCCATTTCGACAAGATATTACAATATGGCTTCATAATGAGCAGCGTAATTGATGATAGAGCAAATCAAGAATCTCGCATGATTCGCAATTATGTTAAGTCTTCCTAAGTCCCATAATACTCCCTAGAAATGCTTCACAAGCGGACGTGGTGAAATACGCCACATTAGTAACAGTTGAGAAAAGTCTCGCGGAGGATCAGGAAGTTTCTCCTTCGCGTTTAGCAGGTAAGGTGCTATTTAACACAAAGCGAACTGTTCCGTATACTTATTCTTAACTTGCAAGAAAGAGACGATCTCGAAACTACGATAAAGTAGGCGTTGTATAATCTGTTATTGTAACTTCTTATTAATTTCGACGAAAAAATGCGTCATCTCCAAAAGTGTGCAGTAGTTCAGAAAATATTGGAAGGAAAGATATTTGATTATATGATACTAATATATATGAATATCTTTGGTCAAAGACGTGATTTACATTGAATTTTCTGGTGTAGAACTGACACAAACAGCACCATATTCACATCATAATTTTGTTACACCGATATTTACACCAGATTCGAAACCAATTCAAAACTAAAGCTACACCAAATTCACAACCAAAATTACAACAAATTCACACCCATTCAACACCAGATTCACACTCATTCAACACCAACGTTATACCAGATTCGCACCCACTCAACACCATAGTTACACCAGATTCCCACCCATTTAACACCAAAATTGCACCAGATGCAAACCCATTCAACACCACAATTACACCAGACTTACACTCATTTAACACCAAAACATTGTTATTTATTTCGGTGTATAAAAGATGTAGTTTGTATCGTTTTTACACCATAAATCCACCACGTTTACTCCAAATTAACACCGAAGTCTGATATACACCAAAATTACTCCGTATTTGGGGTCTGATGTAGAACGCCCGGCATGATTTGAAAATTATATAAATTTTTGTTCTACTCTAAAAAAAGGAGATGAAAATAATTTTTCGATATGAATTACGAAATCAATTTTAGTTACACGACGAATCTCTAAAAACAAAAAGAATCATTTCGAAAGCAATTTACGTAGATGAAATGACGCAACGCAGATATAAATCAGTGCAACGATACAAGAGAATCTGTTACAATTTTTGCGTTATGAACGTAAATGGTGGAAACAAAAAAGCTACGCTCGATTTGCAACAATTGTTGAAAATTGTGTTTATATAACTTTGACAATCCATGTTTGTTTTTAAGCTGTATCTAATCCAGACAATTTGACTATAAATTCCGAGTAATTAAATACAATTTTATATTGTTCTCACGAGAAAAAAGAAAAATCACAAAGAGTGAATCGATATATAGCGTTATTAAGACTTAATACGTATACGTTATAGATATAAAAAGATTGAAAAACAAAATGACGAAAGCAAATAATAATAAAAATGACGAATGGAGAGAGTAAGCTGAGAAAAGGAAAATTGAGTATACCAATCAATCGGGTAAAGCATCCACACCGTGATTTGAATGTGATTTCTATGACCCTAGGGATAGACTACTGAGTTTTATTTCTCGGACCAGCGCACTTTTATTCCCTACCGAATCGGTTCAATAACTAGACCAGCAGTGATGTTTTATTTCTCAAAACAAATCCGGGATTTTTTTCAAACATCAAACACGAATGTAAATATAGTCATCCTTGAGTAAAACCTATCATTAACAAATAACCACTCGAAACGATTTTCAATCAAAATTTTTCATATTAGAAATTTTGATCACAGTTCAATTAAAATAGTAAATCGTGAAATGTAAATAGTAATTTACATGTTGAAATATTATTTCTACTGATGATTTAGTTGAGAGTACTTCATTTTAATTAATCAAGTTCATTCATTTAATTGAAAATGTTTGTACATTAGCAAAAAAAGTAAAAATTAGTTTGTAAGTTTTACTCTTTGATAATTTACTAGATTAGTATGTGAAAATGTTATTTATAATTTTTATTTATTTATTTTACTTTTTCAGATTTTATTTATTCATTGATTTTTACTATTCGAGTGCTAATTTTTGAAGTCTGAAATTTCTCTTCGTAAAAAACGTGAATGAGCAATGTATCTGAATTTGACTACACAGTTTTCTGAGTAAACGTAGACATAACTGCCAGTATCGTATAATTTATAGATCATAAATTACGATAGTTGAACAATTAATGGGCAGATTCATTCACCACATTTATGAAGATTAAAGTGCACGTATGGTGACGATATATATTTGCAAATACATCGTCATTCGAGTGAGGTCCTTTTTACAATTCCTATGAAACAACATCACTATCGTCTCCAAAGGATCTAGAAAATCGTAGTTCGCGCGGTTTACGATCTCGAGGGAATTTTCTGAAAGTTCGCGATTCCCGACACGTCTGGAGTTTATGCCCTAAAATAGAGGTAGCAGCAGAAGCTCGCTCGGATACGTTTAGCTCGAAACTGCTTCCGTAATTTTCAGATGACAAGATTATGCCGTATACAACATTGTGCGCTCATAAACGCATTTTATTTCGAATATCTGCGAATTTTCATAAACGTGCCAAAAGTACGAAATAACGCGCCGCCGAAATATTCAAAAGTCACGTTCGATTTCGGCGAAATAAATAAATCCCGAATGTTATTTAAGAATGATTCTTTTGGTGGGATAATCGACTTTACGTCGCCGCAGAAGAATAGAAAATTGAAATGCATTATGTTATAATACGTAAACGGAGGAAAATAATTTGAAGAGGAATTTCCATTTGGAATATGGATAAAGTAAAAATGTAGCACGAAATCTGCATTTTAGAAACGTTTTTTACTACGCGCCAGTTTGTTACGTAAATTGTTTGTATATTTCGTTTATTCCCTTTTATCAATATAAACAATTTATTAGTAGATTTTTCGGATAAAAAATATAATTCCTTGTTAATTTTTGCTGCACTAACGCGAATAAAATTTAATATGAACCGCCGATAATTGACGAATTACTTTTCATCTCGTTCGTTCTTTGTGAGCCGTGCAAATTTCTAATTTAATTGTATGCAAGATGATATTTCATAAAATAATGGTTTTCATATATCATGCATATGTGATAACAAAATTATTACAGACGAACTTTCGACATTATTTACGTTATTTTTCGTGCGAATAAAAATACATTTTATTTGACACGTTAATTCTCGCGTTAATTGGAAATAAAATTGAAGTTTCATAGGTAAAACTATTCTTAAAAAATCACCGACATGTGATTTTTGACTAATAAAAATAGTAAATGGTACAGTTAAAAAAATCCAAGATTCGCGAAATTATTTTCTACATTTATGAATACAGAAATAAAATAAACGCTGTTTTTATCATGCTTTAATTTTCGACAGGTAAAACTTTTGCACCGATGTGTTGACTAGTGGATAACCATAGCTGGACAGATTGATCGCTTATGTTCTATTAATATAATTCGCATCAGCAATTTTTCCTGTTTTTTGTGATGAACAAAAAGTTAGATACTCAATCAATTCGATCAACTAGGATACTCAATCTGCGATTCTGAACAAGTTTTATGAGTCGAAAAAATCAATTTAAATTGTTATCTATATTAACAAATGAATATAGGGAATTATTAAAGAAAGCAATAATTTGTCATTTTGGGGTAATTGTGGCACTTAATTTTTTCACACTTTGTTAATATTATTAATATGTAACAAAATATTTTAACAAATTATTAATATTTATGTGACGTTAATCTCTAAGTTTGAAACTGTTAAAAAATCATTAAAAAATGAATAAACATTATTTTTAACATGACAAATCGAAGTGTCACAATTACCCCGGTTAATTCTAGAGTGAATATAGAAAGACTAATAAAGCGAAATCAATATATATTAAAAAAAAGTCTTAAACATACTTTGATACAAAATAATTAGTATATTTTGCATCAAGGGAGGAAAGCAAAAGTTTACTCCTCGCAGTGCAAACTAGGTATATTTTTCATTACAAGTGCAAGTAAAGGACGAACTTTTACTCCCCGGATTTGAAGGAGGAAAAGACAATTTACTCCTTAGGGAATAAAGTTATGTTTTACTTCTTAAAATACAGGGAGTAAAGTAACACTTTACGTGCACGTGTGACGAAATATATAAAATAGAATGTTTTCGCATTAATTATTGTTGAAAAAGTATACACCTTATTTAAATTCCGAATTTCCTATCGTAGTATATATTTATTGTATACCCAAACAAAGAAAATACCATTATACTACAAAATTAGAGGAACTCATGGCAGAAAAATGTAGATTAAATCGACAGAACAACGAGGAAAACATCGAACCGATAGGCTTTGAATGCATTTTGCGACTGCCACGGAATAGCGTTTTCGTAAGTTAATGCAGCTAAGATGAGATTGGTCGGCAATAAGCGAAATGCGAAGTAGAGTTGGGCAGATTGGTACGTGCGCCACAGCAGGCGGACTGGAGGCCCCGGTTAGCAGGTGGTGCCAGTTTCAGGTTACGTACCGTCTTTGTAGATTCTCCACGCCCGAATACGTATTCCGGCGCGTCTGCCCGTTGTTGGCACGCCATGCGTTATGTTAAGAAGTGCAGTTAATTACGAAGATAATTTCGAGTCCTGTGTTTGCGTGCTGCACATAACGAGCTCTCGCGACGAGCTGATAGTGCCGGTGTCGGTATTGCTGTCTGTATTACTCCGCACGGGCTCTGTTCTTTGCCGTGCAAGCCAATCCGAATTTAACTGCCACGACCCTGGGCCTTCTATCTCGT
Organism: Masnerella sp. ZL-2020; assembly: GCA_022817265.1. Classification (NCBI taxonomy): domain Eukaryota; kingdom Metazoa; phylum Arthropoda; class Insecta; order Hymenoptera; family Scelionidae; genus Masnerella; species Masnerella sp. ZL-2020. Next base: position 12,800 of record JABFPQ010000138.1, read on the forward strand.
TATCGCGGAAAAAGATATCGAACGAAATCGAAACACAATATTCAAGCCCGCCATTAAAACCGCAACGAGATAGTAAGTCGCTATCCAATACGCCTTTTTGGAAACGAATTTTACAAAGTCAACGCTTCAGTGGTCTGCGAACGGTTCGCGCTATCACAAAATTAAGGGAATTGTTAAATAAGTGGTTTTGAAATTTTAAATAAAATTGACAAAACTGAACGATTTTATTCAAAGATAAGAACATACAACAAATATTTTCACTTTTTTTCGAAATTAACATATTCGTTTCATTTTTTTAAACCTTTTTGTTATTAGGTTATGTGGGTCATTTTGCCTACATTAAAATTGTAATAATCAAGTTCCAAATTAAAGTATAAAAAATGTCAGTGAGTTTTTATTTAATAAGTAAAACTCACTTTAGGTTTAAACACTTTTTCTTGAACTTTTACAAATTATTTCAAAGAGTTGTTACGATTGGCTATGACAACAATAAATCGTCGATTTGAAGACTTTTTACAGTTTTTATGGAAATAACCGTCTGCGAATAAGACCCTTTTCATGAAGTGAAAAGATTTCATTTTTTAAGAAGAATCGATTTTAACTGTCACAAAGATATCTAGGGGTATTAAAGATTGAGTAAATGCAGAAGAAATGTCGAAAACATTTTATCGTAAAATAAATTAGGGCTGGTTTTCACCAATCGATTATTTTAATGTTTGACCTAAATTAATTCTCGGATGAATTAGCATTTCTATTCAATTTAAAAATTCTAACAGACGCTGACCCGTTGCTGATTGAGTAAATAAACAAACGCGATTTAATTTTTAATACAGCAGTAGTGATGGATTTGTATATATACGTAGACTGTGACTGGAAAAAGAATAGTATGAAAATATTACGTTAGTTATTCAATCAAGTTAGTCGAGAATCAATATAATATCATAGATATAAAACGGAAAAAACAAGTTTATGAATGTTTAATGGAATATTAAAATAAAATGTCGAATTTTATTTTTCGATAACAAGGAAACATGAAAAATTTTATGAAAACATTGTAAAAGTAAATTAAAATCATTAATTTCTCTAATCGAATATTTCTTGTCAAATTTACCCCGTTATGTCACTATTACCCCAGTGACCTTATTTGAAATTAATCAATTAATGGAAAAACATTTTTTCTCAAATAATCGATATTTCAGCAGTTCTTTTTATATCGGTACCATTAAAAAATTCGTATGTTTTACAAACAATCAGTTTTGATTTTTCTGTGAATTAATGAGTTAACTTTAAATTGCAATAATTTTTACGTCAATTGTGTACATTAATTACTTCAGATGACGTTATTAAATCACATTAATGTCAACAGATTTAATTTGAACTTTGCCACGTTTGTTCAGTTACCACAATAACGGGTAATCATATTGTTCCCAGAATTATGAACGAATGCGAATTTACATCAGTCGTCGAGTACAGAATTAGGGTACAATGCTGACGAAGAATTAAAAGTTAATTAAATCGATGCTGGTAATCAAGAGTTGTCTCAAATAATAATGAAACACCGCAGTGAATACAATTATAAAAAATTCTCACTCAATAAAAATTTTTTTTGAGATATAATTCATCAAAAGTCATAATCGTATATAAAAAAATCAAAAATATATCTTTTTTTAAACATTACGTAAATTATGTTTGAGTTTCTTATTTATCATATTCGATGTTTATGTTTGATGTTTACGTCAAATTTAAAAGTTTCAAAACAAAGATTTTCAAAAAGACACTTCTAAACAAACAAACATTACCTTATTTACTGTTTACGTAAAAATGTTGAATTCCTTTGGCGTCCAAATATTTTTCAACGTTTTTATTTTTATAGATAACCGATGATCATAAAGCGTGCAAAAAAGTTATGATCTTGAACAAAAGTTTGAAATTGAATCAAATAATAAAATGTCAAAAGTTTTATTGAAAACTCAATGTGTACAGAATCGAACATACGTTTTTCCGTGATGTAAAGCCCGGAGCCGAGGGAAAATAAATAACGCAAAAATTGAATACGTTTATTACAAAGCAATGACCCTATTAATGGAAACATTATCCCGGACATATTCGGCGTCGATACTCGTAGGGTAAGAACATCAGTAAATGAACAGTTTACTGGAGGAGGAGTTAACCGAGGATTTTGCCTTGTCAACACTATTTATATTTATGGTAGAAATTAAAAATCCTAATGGTATTTTGATTTTTGATTA
>JABFPQ010000139.1:0-15043 GCA_022817265.1 Masnerella sp. ZL-2020
AAAAGACTCAATAAATTGTAAATAGACCGTTATTTAAACATTTATCTGAAAACATTTTGATGGATTATAACTTTAGCTTCAAGTTTACAAAATGTCATTGTAATTATTATGATTTAAATTCATGGTTTTGTTAATGATTTAGCTAACTTACATGTTTTACATGAGTCAAATAAAATTAGAAGTCACTTTTTTTTGTAACACGATTTTTTGATTTTATAACTAAAATTTTGATTATGAATTTTTAATCAAATCCATACAAATTTATTATTAAGTTTGAAATATTTATCATAAAGCTTGCACTATGAATTGTCAAACTTGCAAATAATAATAATCATTTGTAAATTTTACTATATATGTCTCTGGATAAAAACATGTTGGTAGCCCTAGTCAAACCGGAATGATTACCAACATGTTCTATTCTTACAAGAAGTAGAAGATTACATTATCTTTTCTAACACAAACTATTATTATGAAATCAATTCTCCTTCACTATAAAAATGGTATTAAAAAAAACATATTTTAATAACGATAAGGCTTTAAAAAACTGAAAAAACTAAACTGATTGACTGAAAACTACAATTTATGATAACTCTTGCACATTTTAAACCGTTTCAGTAACTAAAATTTATAAACATGGCAAGATTAACAAAAATAGTGTTTTATCGGTTCGAACTCGATTCATTCATAAGATTGCAGCAATTTAGCAAACAGAAAAAACCAACCAAATGTAGGATACATTGGGGTATAAGATAATTTAACTTTATAACGTTAGATATGTTAGATTTACGACAACGCCCCTCTTCCATTGTATTTGCGCTAGGAATTCGGGAAAAGCTGAGAAACATCAAGTTGGAAACATTCTACAATTCAAATTTTAAACTACCCATATCACTCAGTACGAAACAAATTGCAATAGACCACCGGATGAATAAAAAATGAAGATGGAAAGTTTTTTATTATCTGAATGCCCAAAGGCCACAAACAATACAAGGAGACTTACACATTATTCATCTAATGAGGATATCCTTTGTTCTTCTGATTAAATTTACTAAAATGTGTTTCTCCCAAAAAATACAATAATTTGTTCTTTACTCTTCAAATAAAGTCTGTGTTTCCATATTCAATTGCCAAATGGAAAAAAGAAAATAGCAAATTTTCATTTCTGAAATCTATAACGCTGAAATAGCACTTAAGAGTCGTCGTAGTTTAAAATCGAAAATAAGATAAAGTGGAGCTTAAATGTTATTTCACTGCAGTTAAGCGCAGAAAATAAAAGTTGGCATAAAGGTAACGGGAGACCGGTTGCCGCGTTCGATTTCGCGGGCGTTTTGCCTTACAAGGTAGTCCGGTGGAAATAGAAAACCATCGTGAGAGTTTTCATTACGCTCTGGCGTTCGTACTGTCAATCAATATTTTACCTCGACTGACCTGTACACGTCACACTGTCACAAATGTAACTTCCCACATTCGTACGAGTAAGATATTATAGTCCCCCGTGACGTCGGAATATAGTTTAAGGTCGTAAAACTCGCGAATCGTTACTTCGCGGGTCTAGAGCCAGTCGATTGATTAACCGACCAATTGCGGAATTCGGCGGGATTCTTGGAAAACCAGATCGGCTGATATGTGCGAATCGCGTGTAACTTAATAGCCGTCGAGACATTGCATTAGCCGACTAGTTTTTTGGACGACGGATCGTTACGGCGTGGGATTCATAAAAGTTTCAACACGCAAAATCGATCGAACCCTCTCCACTCTTTTCAGACAAAACTAATGAATGCTTGATCCTTATTCCAAACGGACGTGTTTGCTCTCGCGATTTATTACATCGCTTTGAAAACAATTTGTTAGTCTTCTTTCTATGTCAACTCCATTTCTAAATCTCTTAACAAATTTTACTACCTCCTTTAAATCATCCAGTTTCTGATCAAAAATAAATTATAAATATGTTTTGTCAAGTCTACTATATTAAAAGCTAAATTTTAATTCAGACTTTTCTTGTATTTTAAAACCATATTGATAAGTTCAAATAAGCAGTTGCTATTAGCAATGAAACATTTTAACGCTAAACATCAACATCTCTAATTGGACGTAAAAAGTCTACATAAATTATTGATTATTTACTGTGTAAACAATTATTTTATGCTAAATATATGTCGACTGTAGTTATCTTGCTGTGGAATTAATGGACCTGGTGACTGGGCTCGTGCTGGATATCCTGACAAAACCTTACCCGAATCCTGCTGCAAAGAGATGCCCCATCTGAAGGCCTGCGAGGCCAACTCGATTAATATCAATGGCGACGGGTGCATGAAGATCCTCCAACAAACCATTGAAAGCAATGCTTTGATTCTAGGCGGCGTTGGCATTGGCATCGCCTTGGTTCAGGTATATATGTTTTGTTTCATACTTTTATGATTAATCTAGTGCATAGCATTGAACACTTCAACATTAATTTTACAACATTGCTTTAATTTCAGTACAGTTCTATTACAGTTTGATCTGTTATATTGACATGAGTGGTGTTATCAATATATAATGCGCCATTCAAAAATGTATTCAAAATTTACTAATTGATCATTTTATATAATAAGGATTGAAAATTTTCATTTGGTTATGCTAAATAACACATTTTATACATAAAACGGATACACAAACATACAATACTTTTTAACGGATGTGGTAGGCTATATCTATATCAACATTGAACCCTTCAAGAACAAAAAAATTTTCTGAAAAATTAAAAACTAAAAAAATAACTGATTATTATGTAGAAACCAGTATTAAAGTATTGGCAAATTATATATTCATGTTTGAATATGATCATATTCGTCAATTAACATTTGGAAAATCTATATAATAAACAAGTAAAATTTACAAATTTTACATGGTTTTCAATGCTTTATGAATCGCTGAATTGAAACTTTATATATACTGAATTATATATTTTGTAGAAAACAATCTTAGATTAATTTCTGATGATTGAAAATGCCATCAATTTTGAACAAAAGTTTATTTTACATCCTACAAATGGAGACGCAAAATTTTGTATCATTAATATGGCGAAAAGTAATATTAGCAGTCCTAATAACACTGGCCAACAGACATTTTGGTTTAGAGATGCCAACGTAATGTTCTGCTTAACTATAAATGCTACAAAATACGAAAATTATAATCGAAAGCTGAGCTTGGTTCTAAAAACCTGTTTTTATATATTTCTTCAAATTGACGAACTTCAATAAAAAATACTATTTTTCAATTATTTCTATTGATGCTTTTATAAGGAATTGTCTAAATATTTGTATATTGAATTCAAAACTCGCAAACATTTGCCTTTTCTAGTCGAAAACTCTTACGAAGATTTACTACTTATCTCGACTAGTGAATTTTTCATTTGATGATGTTTACTGTCTTTTCACTTTCATAATCATTGACGAACAATATTAATATGAAGACGTTTTCAGCTTTCAGAGGCAAACAAAATTATCTAATATGAACATTCTGATAAAAATTCCTATGTTTTTATTACCGATTTTTGCAAATTTTGGTAAATTAAAATTTATTTCTTCAAGCACTGTACACTGTCGAAAAACCTAAATCACTTAGACTCAGGAAGCTTATTTTCTCATTTTATAAGATAAAATTCATCAATTGTTTTTTGTATACCACATTTCTGAATCAAATACATTTTTAATTCTGTTATTCAAGTAATTAAAAATTGCTATCATATATACTAAACGAGGTGACGAAAAAACCATCCTGTCCTCTAAGGTTAAAACAATGTACATTAAAAACTTCGTGCTTGGAAACACAATCTTTTTATATCATTAATTAATGCATATTTTAGGATGCATTCCGTTAAAAAATAATACATGAAATGTCTAATGCCAGACATATCACACTGAAAATTAGCTACTACGTTTTTATAGAATAATTATATATTGCACAAAGGAAAAGTTTTATTGATGAGCGACTAACTTTCAGGGTTGAATTTGGCTAAATAATGAATGCTACTTTTTCAGTAAATACAATTAATTTCGCTTCATTCAATCGATTAAAATTATAAATCATAATAGCAATTGCAATAACTAACAGATTTATGGTAGAAAATGAATTATTAATAAGACTCATTTGCCACATAAGTGAAACCATTTGATAACAAATTTATTAATTAACATTAACAAGGAAAGTAATTGAGGAGTAAATAACTAATTAAGCCACAGAGTGTTTTTATTCGGATTATCGGTGAAGCGATAGCCAAAGAAAGTTGGCTTCGTGAGCAGCAGCGTTGTTATTCGCTCGTTATCTCTTGGCTCGAGATATAAAGAAGTTAAAGAAGACAACAATGTGTCACAACGGACGCTCGCCACAGGAAAATGATATTCCGTGTCAATGTCTTAGTCGTAACTGATATGCTGCGGTCACGAAGGTAGCCGCGCGCGAGTCCTCGCGCCGTTATACTTATCGCTAATGTATCGTGAAAGCTTCGGCTAACAATAGAAAATGACATCTTGGACTTAATTTTAAATGTATATTTATTTCGCGCTGAAAGTTAACTACTTATTAACTACTTACAAGACATGAAAGCTCCTGTTTTATATATTATTATTATTATTATACATCGACATTAGGTATACGAAATTTACTCAAATAAAAAAACGTATTTTTTATTTTGTAATTTTAACATGTTACTAGAATTATTGATTTAATTTTACGAAAAAAATTTTTGTTGCAAGTGAAAAAAAATTCTGTTCACTTTAACTATTATACTATTATAACTAGTGGAACTATTATCCTTCCACAAAAATGGATAAATATTACAATATCCACTCCTTTTTTATCCATATCTTTTATGAATATAACTGATGTTACAAAATGTAATACTTCACATGAGAATAATCATAATTATAATTGGTATTAATAAAAGAATATGTTATGTTGCAGCTAATCGGAGTGATATTCGCCTGTTGCTTGGCCCGCTCGATTCGGCGCGAATACGAGACTGTGTAAGCTGAGATACGAATTTTCCTAGCAATACGCCTCACGTGCACTTTCTATACCAGTTAATACCAGTCTTTAACCGCTCACTATCTTCGTTACTGTACCATGTCGTTTATGATTTAATTCAAACTAATGCACAACTTGCACACAAACGTTATATATTTCGTTGCTCGCTCTACGGAATCAACTTGCGCGACTCTAGTCGCAGATCCACGACTTCCCATTCAAAGTGACGAAGTTGGATCCTTCGATAAGGATACGCGACTAATCAGTTTCGCAAGTTGACGAGTAGAGTCTCGACATTTTGTACTGTATGTTTCTAAAGCATGAGAAAAGAGGTTCCACGCGTTACTATAACACGAGGGTAAGAGCGACAGCGTGCGAGAACGAGAAGCGTGGTAACCGTAAAAACCGCCAAAATACTGACTTGCCAAATACTGCCACTGAATACGCCGCGATTTGTTCAGCGCCACCTACGTAGTCGGTCTGTTAAACACTTTTCTCGTGACTTACGACACATGTACCGCTTACGTGATTACTGCTTATCTGTGTTAACGGCGCGATGCGCCGGTTGGTTACAGCTTTATTACGAGACGTTGCGAGTCAAACGAAAAGCTTTCTGTAACGCAAGCTCGGGATCGTGTCGTAACGACGTTTAAAAAACACGCGCGAGGTACTCTGATGTCGGAGTTTTGATTTTACCATAGACGTCCTTATGACACGTGACTTAAGATTTGGATACAAACTGGGGCATGCTCTCTGCCGCTTGATCAACATTACTCGGCGTATCTCAACCACTTACCAAAATCGTCCGTGTCGTTCCTACAGCGATTTCAAACCAACTGTTTTATTTGTAGATTTGCATTAAGGGTTTTGGATGGGAAAGAACAACTGCACCAAACGCTGGACGTTTCACTTCCGAATTAGTTTTAGGGTAATTTTTTTTCTTGACTATTGAGCGGCCAAAAGTGGAATTATTTGTCGCTATTCCTAGGAACGAAAAGTCCACTTTTTGCGCCGCTCAACAGGCAAGAAAGATGACATTCATGTCTCGGCGCCCGTGGCGCCTCGACAGAAATATATTGTTTTTAAAAATATATGCTTATAATTAAGCATTTATGATCCGCGATCAAAGTTCAGATCTGACGCCTTAGATTAATTAAGCTGAATGCATAGATTTAGTTGGGAGTAGTCCTGCATTCGGTACAGTCGTTTTGCTGTTTTCTTTCTGTCACTGTAATTTTAGTTATAAAGGTTGGCGAGGTTTGGTGTCCTAATGTTCTTTGTAGTTTGGAGCAAGGTGTTAATGTGCTCTTTTAACCCGAATTGCACCTTTTTTATATATCTATATATGTTATCGTATAAATGTATGAATCCTAAAAGTTTAGAAACACTTTTGAAACTTAGAGGCGTTAAAAATATAAATATACAGATTAATGTATTTATATTATTTCGCATGAAACTTCTATGCTGGTCAAAGGAATTGTATTAAAGTTCAATAATTCAATCCTTTTTTACCGCGTAGTTCAGATTTTGGATCGAATCATAGAAGTTGAATTATATTTGTGGATGCTAATCTATCATGTCAGGTTCTTCATCGATTAGAGCATTATATTAAATTCCAAGAAAATTCAAAATTTCATGTATCTTTGTATTTGTATACCAGTTATTATCTTGCTTTTTGAATGTAATCACTTCGTTCGTGAAATAGGAATTTTATTTTCATTTTCTCATAGTGTTTGATTACTGTCTATTTATTATTTTATAAAATCACACAAATAATATATATTAACCTGTAAGCTTGAATAAATTAATGATATTTATATAATATTAAGATTTTGTTGTTTTCTACATTGTAAAGTCTATGTAGTGTTAAACAAAGATATAATAAAAGGCCATACATTTATAGTAACAAAGTCTACATCTATTTCACGGCGTGCACATGTAACCACAGATGTTAAAACAAAGCAATATAAATATATTGTATTGATATACACCTGCTGTTTATATTGTTTGCTTGATATAAATATCAAAGAACCGCAGTCAAATCTATTATTCTAATGACATATTTTACAATTCAGTTGTCCAAATGGAAAGTTTAAACAAATCTTTAAGCGAGATTAAATTATCGCGCCGAGACTTTAAATTCCCCAAGTTCTTAGATCAACTCTTAGACCAACGCTTAGCAGGAGTTGGTCTATTTTTGAGAGGCGCCAATTTGAAAGTCGATAACCCGAAGTACAAACGATGTACAATGCACAATTGTATGGCTAAACAAAAGCAAACTCTTCTGATACACCGGATACAAAATACAAATTGAGCACGTTTTATCAGAGAATTTTAAGATTTTAACCGTGTTGATCTATGCAAATCCACAGGGTTGACCGCGCCACTTAGGCCTTCAGATGTGCGTGTACTTTATTGGTCTGCTTGTTCAATAAACAAACAATTACTTTGTACGTAAACCAAGCGCTAGGTGCACGAAGCTAACTTCGGCAACAGCACCATCTGCTAGATGGCCCTGGCTTCACAGGTGGCGTTGCTTGTCATTGGGATATGTTTCGCATGTTCCAAAAAGAGGACATGTCGGTGAATCAAAACTAAGACACCTACTATTTTTCGCGAATTCAAAGTTTCTAACAAATTTGTGTAATCTACAATTTTGTTTTTTTATTAGATTGGAGGAGGAAAAGCTTCTGGAGAAAAATCTTCTATTAAAAAATAATTTAAATTAAAGGAAAAGCTTTATTTGAATTTAACAAAACTTCGAATGTAAAGCTTTCGGTAGTAAAGGTAGCTTTCGTATGTAAACCTTGTGTTTGACTTAAAGGTGTCCTAGTTTTGATTAAAACGAGCTTGGACACCCGAATCACTGTGCAACTTCTGGCTTTACTATCTGGTTTGCTATGACTCGTTTTTCGTACTACATGTCCCGAGAAAACGTTTGTCTTTTCACGCTTTGTTGATTTAACATTTTTGTAATTGCAGCGAAACTACAGCGCATTGATCAGCCACCGCTTAGGAGGCATATTGTGTCATAGTATAATCCATCGTGCATTAAGAGATAACTAATTGTAGTCTCGTCGCGGTCTTAGACATCCTTTACGTGCTTGTGGAATGTATAGCTTAAGAAGAATGACGCACGTCCTGAAAAAAAGACAAAAAAGAAAAACAATTCGACCGACCAATCAGCATTCACTGGCGATTAGAAGTGTCGCCACTTCTAAGTAGTATCGTCGAGTCCAAGAAGCCCTGGATATTGTACTGCCAATTTCTGCCAAAAGTTTAGCAACAGCTTGCTTTCAAACCGGACTAGTTTTACTCTTGATGTCACACAAGCGCTGGAGGATACTAAGCTTTGACACAGCGATGCGAACGCGAACTATATATATTCAAAATATATATTAATATGACATTCAACGGAGCCTGGCCGACACGTATTTTTCATACATCATACCATCGTGAACATTTCAGACAGTTTTAATTTAATTCAAGTTCCATTTGCATGCGCCCAGGAAACTAAACAAAATGCATTGACTTTACTTTTCAAACAATTATCTCAACATTTCAACAGTAGTATTTGAGTTAGTCAAATTTAATATTCAATACGTACATTTTACTTTTTGATTTACTCAACACAGCTAAACTTAGCATAAAAAGTAAAACGTACTTGATGAATTGTAGTTTTTCCTTGTTCTATTGACATAAAGTTTTGTTTGGTTTCTGAGTGTAGCTATTCGCTTGCATTTCGGAATTGCGAGATTTTCACAAATTTAGAAATTGCGCGCAGAGTATTATATTACTATATTCATCATATTATAATGTATTACATTTTATTGTATTGAATTGTATCGACTACGCCGCTTGATCATCATTCCTCTTCGTCAGAACAAGATTCAGTCCGCGAGATGACGCTGCTTCTCGTATTGACGGTCTTGAGTTACCCTAATAAAAGAAACTGCAATAACATAGTTCAATCAATTCAACATGTAAAGCTTCTCTACTAACGCGTTATAATTTTAATTATAATTATATGTAATTTGTTATAATTATAACATAACTAATTATTTATATAATTAATAAATAGAATAATTTTACACAAAATGACCGGCATTTGTAAGTTATGTATGTAATTATGTTCCGTAATGTATTATAAGGTTCACAAATGAAAGAAAAAATGCAATAACTAATTGATAAATTAAAATCAAGATAGAGTAAATAGTTAAACTATATTAATTGATTAAGTAATAGAAATTGCTATTTTGAATGATAAGTTTAATTTTTATGCGTTTTTACTATGTATAGTAAAACAAAATAATTGCAATTTCAAGTTCATTTTCAAATTAAATTATTCAACATTTCTTTTTTTACAATTTGAATATTATATTTTACTGAATAATATATATAATATATTTTCAACTCAATATATGTAAAAAGCTAATTAAATTAAATTTTACATTTCAAGTATTCATTGTACTATACTTATAGTAAAAAAGCATGAATAGAACTTACCTTGAAAAAAGTAATTTTTATTAGGCAGTATTTTAAGTGTAGATTTTAGTTGTCTAAGATTTCATTTGTGTACCACGCATGCATCACTTTTATTAGGGTGTCAACTGTAATGTCAACTATTGCCTTCACGTCGGCAATGTACACTTTCCTAACGATAAGACATTGTGTAGTTAACGTAGCGTTTTACCGGCGAACGTCCCGACGCCTTTGCAAAGTGTACACATTCGTTTTCGAATCATCGGGCATCGGGCCGTCGTCCCCCGCACCCTCTGTTCGCCGTTATTTATTTCCGGCCGCAAACGAATAACACACCAAACGAATCATGTCATCGTAATTCACTTATCAACGATGAACGTTTAGGCCATTGCGCAAGTTCGGTTGTGCGGGCCAGATATGTCTTTAACCGACCCTATAGACAAAGACGAAAATCGCAATTTCCTTTCGCCGACAAGGCAAACATTTATTTGCTCAATTATGTGGAGTCATTTTTTGTGCTAATACTTTTCCATCAGTGGAACGAATAAACTTTTCTCCATTAGTGAGAAAAGTGTACGTTTCTCCTCTAGCGAGGGAAAGACATATTTTTCCACTAATTGGAAGGTAGATATCACCTAAAAGAATCAGCTATATTCTGGTAACTTAAGATTGTTAGTAAAGAATGTGTAAGAGTAAGTAGGAAATGTCAAACCAAATTTGTTTCTGAGTGTAAAATTTGCAATTAATAAATTAGACTTATATTAAACTATAGGGAAAGCAAATGTTTCTCCTCAAGTAATGAAAGTATCAAACTGAGTCGAAATGGAATGCAGATTCATTGGTGAAGCAAAATACGTTTCTCCAATAATTACGTAAATAGATATCATCTTATTAGTCAGGAAAGTGGATATTACACCACGAGTTCAAGAAACTATAGTTTCTTGAACTGGAGAAAACAAGTGATATGGAAACGGAATAAATTCGTCTTTTTGTATAAGGGCTCGTGATCTAGACGTACTTCCGCAAAGAGAATGGAGGAACTGGCTTCAAAGATCTAAATGTTTTGGAGTGTGCCTAACCCATTATATAGATTCTAATGATATTATAGTATATAAAAGTTATATATATATATAGTTATACCTATATATATAAACCATGACATTACATAAAAAAATTTTTAGACTAGGTCGACGTTTAATCCATTATGCGAATGGCTTGCGCTGTATTGCTTATTCAAATTTCAGCACGTGTCCAAAGTTTTAAGCTCCTTTCAAGTTTTCAGTCATTTTGGGTACTTTTCGATTCGGCCACCGGTACAAAATAATTCATACGACGATTGAGAGATAGAACAATTCAGAATATACGCTGAGAGCTCTCTAATACTTGTCGTGACGAACACTAAAGACTGAACAAAAAGATTATTCTAATCAGTATTAAAAAGGATCAATTGATATTTTCAATATGAGGTATATTATTGTAATGTATTTGGAATTTGTATGGAGTATATATTTTGGCTGCCTGTCGTGTATGGGTTCAGCGCGCTGAAGACCCAGCATTTATTAGCAGATGTTTATATTGATGATTCTACGATTGCGCAGAACCGTTTAGTTCTGCTGTATTGATATATTTGCGTTTGACAATTTTAGGAGCCATACATCTGTCCTCGGCACATTGTATAACTATATTTGTTTAGCATTTACAATATACGAATACAAAAATAATTTGAATTCGTCTGCTTATTATTTATTCACATTCTCCTATATCCTGTCAATTTCCTATGCAATTACCAAATAATACTATTTAAAACATAAGTAGTTATTTTATAACATTTTATAATTGCTATACATGTATTGAATTATTTTTATTTTGTTATTTTATTATAATTACACATTACACTCTAAAAATTGGTGCTACCTAAGTGTCTTAATTTAAGGACACTTGTGGTTCCAGTTTTAAGAGTTTAAACTGATTGAATTATCAAATTGAAAGAATATATCTTTTTTTGTGATTGTCCTAATAAATTTTTTTTCCTTAAAATGTCCTTACAAATCCGCTGAGTAATTGCAAGTGTTTATAATGTGGAGGTGGGACGAAAGAATTACCTTAAGAGCGTTAGCATTTAAGCGCAAACGATTTTTCAATGATTAGTAATTATATCATTTACACTGGTTTAAACGCTTCGTTATAATTTCTATTTTTACACATCTAAACCATGACAATTCTGGAAACTAATTTTACTTATTGTGACACACTTGACGTGGTTAATCAGTTTTCCTTTTTCTATCTTGACTGTATGAACATAGAATGAAAAAATCGATATAGTAAAGTCGAGACTTTAATGATTCCTGCTATACATTAATGAAAGACTAAAAATAGCGTTCGTGAATTAGTAACTCCTGTACTAGGTGTTTCCTTAAATCATGTGAATCGATTTTGCGATGTGTTATAACTAAAAAATTAATTTGATTATTTCGGGTATTCAACGAATTGTTGATAAAGTTGATAAATTGTAAAATTAAATAGAAATGCAGTGTTGTTTAACAATATTGGTGATAAAGGTAATTTGAATAAATGACAATCTATTTTTCCGATAAAATCCATCTAATTCCAAATTCAATTACTATACATCGCAGCTCTTTCTTATTACAATTCTATTTATATTTGACAAAAGTCGATAATTAATTTTTCAAAGCAAAGCAACTCAGTGACTACAGATTATAAATTTGATTTGTCTTTGAGAAAACGAATATAATTAAACATATTTGATTAAAATGAACAATTCATTTTACATGATTTGAAGAGAAAAACATTCAGTAGAACTCCTTTTCTTAAATGAAACGCAAACGTTAAATCTGGAAGAAAATGTTGCTCGGATGCCTATTTACAGCGACAAACAATGAACTACGATGGTTCATCATTTCTCGTGACTCTTCTCTCGCAGAAGATTAAAATAACCTTAATGGATTGAACACTTTGATCTCTCATTTATTAATTATAATAATACATATTAAATATAACTTTGATATTTATAGAGATTTTTTATCGTAATATGATGTGCACGAATACAGCACAATCATTCGGCAAAAACAATCCATACTCAAATTTAATCGTTTCCAGAATGAAAAGGCTTTGTGATTCAGATCTATTTTACCATACGATTAACTATAATATTTGTTCTTGTCTCGTTAACTTTAGAACTGGAAAGTGACTTATAAAATGTCTCAATTTTCAGTGACGCGATGAAATTCGCGTGTAACTTATATGATAAAAAAATATGAATAATCCCGGTTCTTGGATCTTAAATATACATCATTTCCGCCATATGGGACATCTTTTTGGGGATATGGACGTACTCTTCAAAGTAGCTGGCCAACTCGTCGATCGTGATGTCACAAGATGATGGCGGCGATATTCTGGCCTGCGCTGAACAGGTATTTGAACTTGATGACGGGGATGGTTGTATTTCTACGTTTCCTGTAAAATCAATTCCTTTTATTAATTGATTAACTAATTATTCAATCGTTGTAATAGTACCATAGAATAATACCAAGTTAAAAATATTTTTACTACAATGGCAGATTTGTAAGTTTATACTATGGTAAAATAATTTTTTTAAGATTAGAATTGCACATTTTCTGTTTTTGTCACATGAATTGTTTTTTGTTTATATTTAAGAAGAGATTTAACAGAAACTTTCCAAGTCAATAAAACTGATGTCAGAAATAGAAGTTTACCTCCACCAGGTCCAGGACATTTTTTTAAACTAGGCATCGTATTGCTCCGGGCACGTTGAAAGCTGCTCGCATGGAAGTCCTCCACAACGCTATCGTCCTTGACTTTAACTTCCTGGCCGATTCTTAAGGCTTCGAAATCGACGACGTCGAAGTCTTTGGAGCCCGAAGGTTGCCCGAAGACGCGTTTCTTCTTTTTCGTAGCACCGAGTCGACTGGCGGCGTCTAACGATGAATTTGTCTCCTCGGGTTTGCCGAGTGTGAGAATAGCCTCCTTGAGAATAGGTTTTGGCAGACTCCTGCGGCTTTTCTCCAGCGGTTTCTCATTTTTGGACGGCTTGAAGCTCGCTGTGCTTTTCAGACCGCACGATGCGCTGGAAATCGGAGAACCAGTTGACCTACGACGGTACGAACTACTCAACTCCGCACCCAAGCTTTTGTTCAGTCGAAATGGGTTTGATGGCGGTGTTGTTGTTTCATTTGTTGAGCTGAAAAATTATTGTTTTCAATAAGTGAATAAATTCTATAGTAAATAATCATATTTTTGTGCAATTATACAATAGTCGAAAATCAGCTGTTTTAAACTAATACAATATATACAATAGGGTTTATTACAAAATTCGACTGTAATTCATAATATAATATTTAATACTATGACAGTAAATTAACATTTGCAGTTTTAGTAAATATAGTAACCTGAAGTATAAGTTACAAGTATAATTTAACAAATATAATATTTTTTCCTATTTATAAACGATTTTTTTTAGTTTAAAGGGGATTAATATTAAAGTGTTATCAAATTGTTTACAATATACAGTAATACCTTTATTCACTCTATGTGCCCAAAAATGTCTTAAGCAAATATATCTTAATTATTTAAGCAAATGAACCAAAGATGAAAACATAATTTATTTAAAATTGTTTTAAAATAAATTAATGAAAATCTTAGTTTTCTGTTAATAATAACAACTAATGGTACCATCGAAATAAAGATTATAACTGAACGTTTTTCAAAATAAAGTCAGTGTACTAAGTGAAAAGTTTCAAACTTTTCAATATTACTCATTGCTTGTTCAGATGTATACTTTGATGCATAATAATATAATAATTCCTGTTGGTCACTGATAGATAAAAGTTCTAGGAATTTCACCGTATTGATTGCACGGTATATACAATTATGTTGCAATTAATTGTTATTCATTTTAAATCTAATTTATATAAACATTTTTTGTGAATATTTAATCACTGAAATAATTTAATGATTTGTCACAAGTTATAGGACACAATAAATATGATTTACAATATTTTAACTATATGATGACAAAATAAAGTTTATTTTGCATGTATAAATAATTAAAGATTATAGTTTAATTAGGTTCTGTCAAAACGAAAATGCATTCTGAATCAACAAAATAATCAGATATAATAAAATATTTGTTTTCAACCCCGAACAAATAAAGTTAAACTAACATATTTAAATATGTTTTAATGTAGCAATCTTTATCACGATAGAAGTTATTGTATTAGACAATGTAAGAAAGAAATATTTCCATACAATTGTATTTATAATTGGGATTTTCAATTTTGTTTACATACCAACACAAATATTTTTCATGGTTTCAATTTTCACTTTTAAACATTGTAAATAAAATCGAATCGTTTGTATTCACTATACTAATTGATTGCAAATGATTGCATTTATTAATTTCTAGGTAAAATTGAAAATCATGCATTTTGCGTTTGACATACTTTTATATGTTGTTGTTATTGTTGTTATACAGACTGTATCATTACAAATAATTTTACAATTATTTCGCAGAGGA
>JABFPQ010000140.1:0-15033 GCA_022817265.1 Masnerella sp. ZL-2020
CATGTACCACTATCCAGCCGGGACACTACGGTCTGCCGCATACTATGGCTAAAAACTACTCTCTACAAAAGTTTCAAGCATGAGCCACTTAGACACAATTTGTGACCTTATCTCTCGTACTATAAGTTCGAATTTTTTAAAATTTCATGGTTTTCAAAAAACGATTGAGATGTTACGTTCTACACACAAAAATTTAAATTTAACCTTTTACAAGAAGCATTTGAGATGTCACCATTTTTGTAAGAAATATTAGTAATAAATTAAATTAAATTATTTTTCGAAGAATGCAATTTTGGCGTTTCGTAGAGTAATATTCATTTAGGCTTCAAACCCAATTGAATAACAGTTGAAATTTATTCTGTTATTTGTTAAAACTCGGTTAAAAAAAGGAAATTGTTATTTTTCCGGGTTTTGTTTATGCCCTACTTGGCGACTCATTCGTGGACTAATTGTACAATTAAATTGTCCTTTGTGTGTCGTAATTAATGAACCTTTATTGTCGCTATTTACAAGTTTTTGTTGGCTATAGCTGTAAACGCAAAATTTAGTCATAATCTGATGCAATTGGTCGTAATAATAATTACCTCGTCGGTCCGCTGCCGCGGACCTTGATTTTGATGATTTTGTGAACAGAATGTCGTGTAAGAACAATACAAAAACAAATATCTTAGTTTTAGGCATAAGGTAAATGTCCCGATTCGTGACTGTGTACCAATTTGTGACTTTTAATGTGATAAGATCGAAATATATATAATTATATAATTTTAATGCAAATCTCATAAATCATTTGTTCACTATTTATCCCAACTTAAAAATCATTCACAAGAATAAAATTAACTAACTTATTACAATAAAAAAATGCTTTTCTAATGGTGACAAATTGATGCTTCAGAGGTCACTAATTGAGACATTTACGTTATTTGTCATAAAGACACAAACATTATAAAACACGTTACTTAAAATGATTATACTGTAAATTCAGTTTGGCGAATACGAAATAAGAATGTAAATTTTTACTTTAGTTTATAGAATTAATAAAAGTATTAACGGATTTGCAATGAAAATTACAGACTTTTAACATAACATTTGAAAAAACATCATTTTAAAATAATTTTTAAACAAATAATATGCTAAATGATAAAAATTCAAATTTAATTGAAATATCACAAAAAGAATTAAATTAAATAAAAATTAAAGTTTTATAAGTAATTTATATTCAGGAAAAACGACGTAAAAAGATATTTAAAAAAGAACGAAGAATTTTTTCGACCTAATATTTTAAGCACATTCGCTAATTCTATTAGCTTCTTTTTGGTACAAAAAAAAGTTTATTCATATTCCAAAAACTTTATTCAATCAGTTATTCAGTTACCATCTACTCTAATTTGAAAAACATCCGTGGAAAAGTTACAGAAAATTCGTGACATATTTATATACGTCTTTATTCAGAACACAGTGCGCTGTGCAAAATCCAATACCTGCTTTTTATGATCTCTGTTCTGCACCTGCTTACATTCGCCGATCCACCGAATTGTTAGATTTAGCGTACAGCTGTCCTGTAATAAAAAAAGAGCACGGTTAATCGTACATGGTCCAACTTCACGTATCGTGATCTGCTCTCATCTTTCGGTAAAAGCAACCGTATGCGAGTGGTGAATGGCCCGGCAAATGGCAACTGCTTGCGGTTTTCGTTCACCTTTTAGTTTTCATCTTCTTCGCTTTTTACCTGCAGCTTCTACCGCGATGTTTTTTTTTGCGGTATCAAACCGTCACAGTTCATGCCTTTGTGAGGCCCGAACGATATTTTCCAAAATCTTACTGCCTTTTAATTATCAAAAGTACTCGTGGCAGCAATTAATTTAATGAGTTAATATCTTAATTACCAAGTAGGTAATAAAACGAGAAATAAAAAATTGTACTGCAAAAATGGTTGACTTTCTGATCGTTAAATCGTAATATTTTACAAGGTTTACTCTTTTTAACCCAAGAAAAATAATGGAATTTTTATTCTTCGGCTTTTTTTCGAAAAAATGGAAAATAGAAAAAAATGGAAATGGAAAAAAGATAACAAGTTACAGAAAACTTTGAACAATTTTGATTGGAACGATTAGAAAAATAAAATTTCCGGCATCACTGGATATTTTTACCCATTGTGAATTTCAAGCTTTTTTTCAACGAGTAATAATCACCGTTTAGTTAATTACACATAGTTTGACGGTTGGAAATATTTTTCATGAGATCTTATTGTTGCAAAAAGTCGAGCCGTTTGCCGTGAAAAAGCTTCCGAGCATTCGATACGGTTGCGGTTACCGTAAAGATGAGAGTTTTCTCATTAATTAATGGATGGAAGTAATTAAGAGAGTCTGGACTCCAAATTGGTCAGCGCGGGATGCGGAATCTTCGCTTGCGAAGACGAGAGCATTTGTCGAGAAGTGTCTCGCCGAGCGCAGACACATTTTAACTCGCTCTCTGATCTTCTTGAGTTCGTCACTTCGTGGGCAACTTGGAAAGTAACGAGGCAAATAGTTGGAGCTCTTCAAGCATGATTCATGAGCTTTACCGAAACTTTGTCAAATTTATCGAGTCTTTATTACTTAATGTGTGCATTGTTTTAATGAATTATGACTTCTCGTCGCCAAACGGCCTGTTTAAATTAAGGTCCTGCGAAAACTTTGGTTAAACATTGTAGCAATTTTTACTTGAATGTAATCGATTGTTTCTAATGCTATGCATTTTTTTACATTTTCGTAAAGTTAAAAAGTCATATTGTTTTCGGAGGCGTATTAATATGAAAAAAATTTGCGAATGTATAGTCCCAAAAAACACATTTAATTAAGTATTTAAAATTTGCTTAAGGACATGACCTACTGATAATAATTTCAAAAGTTTTTCTACTGAAATTATAAATGAAATGAATAAGTATAGTTTGTAAGTTGTAATAAAAAAAGTTTATAGATTTTATTTTTTAAGATTATTAAACATTTTTCCTCGACTTTTGTAGACTTTTTATGTAAATATAAAAAATGTGAATTTTTCAAAATCCAACTACTTTCAGAATTTTTAACTGACAAATCGAAAAAAATTTGTCTTTACTTAAATAACTCTCCCCTGTAATATAATGTCGAGCTTTTATTAAAAAACTGCATATTTTTCCAAAATTTGAGACATAACCTCAAAAATTTCACCCACACAGAAACCTTTTGATTTTGTTTCTTTTTAGTGATTATTTATCGTAATTCAATTCTCCAAAAAATTTTAATACGGTTTTTTGCAAAAAATTTTTTGTAAAAAATTACCCCCCCTGTGAGTAAAAAAAGCTTGAATTTCGCTTGATTTTTTCAATTGCAAACATTGCAGAGTTAACACTTTTTGAAAAAACTGTCCCACAAATTTTTCCCACATCCTCTTTTGCCAACTTATTTTTCGGGAAAAAAATTAGTTTTTCGAAATTTTCAAAAAATGGTTCCATTTTTTTTTATATCATAAAAGACTACATTTTTTCAAAAATTGTTAGAAATCCATCAATAAGTTTCGATTCATTTTGCTGGAGAGTCCCCTTAAAGGCTTCTAAGGTATCTTTATTGCTTTACGTTTCTGTAATAAATTATTTCCATTTTTTGTTTTTCGTCTGAATGTTCCAGCAGCTGCCGTTCGATGAGCTTTGTACTCGATTATTTTCAACGGTAGGCTATTTTTTAGTCCTCCGCGTGCCAGGAATCATTATTCCGCCCTGAATTCTGATGACCGATCCTTTCTACTCCTTCTTACTTACACCTGGTCCTCAGCGGCCTTGGCCAAACCGCACTCGCTATTTAGATGGCTTCTCCGCCTCATCCGCGCTCAAAACTGTTATTTAATCGGGCAAAGCGCGAGTAAAATACGAATAAAAGTATCGCGCCTTAACACGCAATGGTAAAAGGTATAATACCCAAACATATCGCACGCGATTTCAAGAAACTGTATTCAATTACGGTTAAGCAGTTTCGTAAGACAATAGAAGATTATTATCTTTCGCTTTTGTTCACCTCTTACATTATATAATTTATGATTGAATTAAGATAATTTAGAGATATTTATGCGATCAAACATTTATCGTGCAGAAACATCACTTTTTTCTAGTTCTTTTCTTGGTATATATAATTTTGGTTGACATTCAATTTGCGTGATGATTTTGCTAATATTTAATTAAAACTCAGCAACGATATTTTGATACTGCAAAAAATACTGATAATCTTTTAATCTAATAATACAATCTTAAATAATGTTATTTATATTTGAATTGATTCAGATCATTTTATATGTAGATTTTTTACGATATCGAGCTCGGTTGGATTTTTGGTACAAAATGTTATTCTGTTAATGGACATACAGGAGTCATAAAATCAGGCGGTTTTGGGTTAATTCATGTAAACTGTAAAATACAGGCCCATGTGAAGTTTGACTTGTAATTTCTGGCCATGATCGAAATACGAGTATATAATGGACATGCAGAAATGATGTGAAAGCCGATCGAATGATGATACATCGTTGACATAATAGAAGCATACGAGCCCTTGTATTATGAGAAGAACTGTTTTCCAGCGTGTGTGCTAATGTCAAAGATCATTAATCACTGTTCCTTCAATATCCAGTTTCTATATAAATATCATTATTGTCTTTGAGGAACAGTTTCTGTTAATTAATCAAATGGGATTGCCATTTTTGTCGATATTATAACATGATATTTGTCATATTATAGCGGTATAATATCGAACATAATTTCACTCTAAAAAAATGTTAAACATTTTTGTAGTCACATTTAAAACATTTTCAAGTTTTTATTTTTAACCTATCTTTTTAACATTTTAAACACTTCTAAATTTTTTAAAAATAAAACACTGAAAATGAAAATTCTTTAATTTTTTATGTTTGCTTCTACATAAGGTGTTTAGTCAATTTAGAACAAAGTCATCGATTTGTATCAATTTTAATTGACATTAAAAAATATAAGATATTTTTACGTGGATTAATAAATTTATTACATTTATTTATTTACATTTATTATGATTTCATTATTACAATCAGTTGATTAATACAATTAATCACATCATTATTTTAGACTGATGCATTACATTTATTATTAATAAAATAAGAATTTTGTTATTGAGCGAATGGTGTAATTTGATATTTTATTATTTTTGGGCTTTTGTGCACATATCATTCATTAATCACTTGCAATTATAGGTATGCTTGGATATGCACAGAATCACATACACGTCCATATAGTTATGTATGGGTCAATATATGTTCATAACATGTGTAGAAATTTAGGTCACGAACTTACGGATATTGTTAAGCTTCGAAATATAGTTTTTGGCTTATGGAAGAATGACTGAAAGTTTTGAAATAATGAACCTTTCAAACAAATGGAATTCTTTGTGTACATGTGATTCTGCGTTAATGAAAAGTAGACTAGAAATTATAATAGTTTTTGAGATATTTTTAAATTATTCTAATTTTAAACCTTCTTCAAAATTATTTAAAGAAATTAAATTTGTCAATGTTATAAGTAAAAACTTTCAAAATGTAAACAATGAACTACACTGTAAACTAATAGTTACTGAAGAAATGTTTAAAATTATAAAACCTAAAAAGAAATTATCTTTCTGAAATAATGTACAATTTAATACTGGTAAAAATTCGTATTTAATGCAAAAAATTGTCGAAAAATGATTTCTGGAGAATTATCAGATGCACAAGCAACCGAGGTAAACTCCTCAGGAACGCGGCGTCGGCAGACCGGAGAATTGTCTGGCATTGTGCTTGCAAATCAAGCGGCCAAAATTTACATGAGATTTATGGTATTCCGTTTACCTATATGCACCCTTTCAGCATCTTCCTTGTCAACATTACACACGTCTGAGACTACAAAATCCTCTTGCAGTGCTTAATGTCTTGTTTTAGTCCCTTGCGTCTTTTTTCGTATCTACGTGGAATATTTTATGATCATCACTGTGCTTTGCTTCATTCAAAAAATGTATTTAATTATAAATTATAAATTTTACCATTTTCAAAACTCATATTTCACATTTAACAAAGTTTTCATTTAACAATTTAAAACATTTATTACTAAACCACCCAGTTTCTTCTGAAGAATTTGCCAAGCATCACTCACGAACAATTATATACTTTTGAAACACTTCCCCAATTTATTAACTATTACTCAGCTCTTAATAACTCATTCGTGGTGCGACGTGAATTTGTAATTGGTTTTTTGCAGGTAGTTATGTAAATTTGCTTAGATTTCAGACTTTCTAAAGAGCTGCATGTGGAAGGAAAATCCGAAATATCCCATGCAAATGAACTAAAATTAATTTAAACTTCCTCTTTCCATTCTACCTGAAGTTTTGTTAAACATTGGCAGAGAAACGGGGCCGAATAAGTACCGTCAACCGGCGCACTGCTTAGAGTCAATACTTTACGCGCCTCAGTGGAAATAAGTGGAAGGAACATACGTAAATGAGATGTGTCAGGAAGGAATTCGCGGCAGTATTTCAATCTACTGCGCAGCGCTGTAGGTAGGCGTATATTAGCGGCGGTCGGAATATGAAAGCCATGACACCTAGGCCAAGAAAACCATTAGATATTACCACCGGACTTAAGGTCGACCATTGTTTCCCCGACTGAAATATCACGAAGGGTAACAGGACCGACCGGGATAATCTGACTCCCTGAGCTCAACAACTTGAATTACTTCGACTTTGAATTTGATTTACTTTCATACAACTCAATCCTTCCGTGCCTGACAACATTTGTATTTTATTGCTTCTAAAACTCATTTCAAATGTAAAACGTGTTACAACTTAAGGGAAAATTGTGGTTTACAAACATCGTTGCATTATGCGTTCATGTAACTAGTATTTAGTCTAACTTTTGGCACTGCTGTGCCATATTATTGACCAAGTAATATAATTCCGTTTAACAGCATTTTGCTGCTCTAATTCCGTTTCTGTCTTTCATTATATGAAATAGTTTTATCTGATTTCTCACGAATCATAGACAGTACTGGAAAATTTTACTGTAAGCTTTAGACTCGAGATAAATAATTTGCGAATTTTAAAATGTAAGAAAGATATACTTGATATTGTTATGTGCATTATGCAAAAATTTTACGAAATATTTATCCCATACTGTACAAAATCTGAAATATTTTAACAAAAATTAATGCAATAAATATAATTATAATTAATGTTTTTAAATTATATTGCTTCTTAAAAGTGAATTTTTTAACTCTTTACTTCGCAAATAATTTAGGATTAATATTTTTATTCATCCAGAAACTTTTGAGTAAATCACCTATCCAGAAGGTCGAATTCAAAATTTGGATACACATTTTTTTTATATTTCCTCTTTATATCAAGTTGGTAAAATCATTTCGGCCAGGGTCCTGTATTATTTGGTTAACATTTCCTTCGAACATTCAACATTGCTAGGCGAGTACCGCAGATTGCGAAGCCACATGGTTTTATTCGTTGCGAAAGTAGAATTCCTTAGTGTGAGCAAAATGCAAATAAGATTTTCGCGCTACAACTAACTTTTATTTAAACATAAAAAACGAAGTCTTATACGATCTCGCCGAATTTCTTCACTTAATAGTTAACAAAAGTTACTACTATAAAATTTTTTATAATGTTAAGAATTATTTTTAGAAATCTACGATATCAAAGTTTTTTTGACTTACGACTTTTTGAAGTTGTAAGTTATAGTTTTCAATTATGTGAATTCAAAAAAAATTGCAGTAAAAAACCTTTAAGGAATAAAAAAATGATAAAAAAATAAGTATAACAAAGCAATAAGTTTTTTTTATTTAAGTATAACTTTTTGTTATGTTATGAAAAGTATTTCCTTTGAAGTGAATGTTTATCGTATTATAAATCAACGAAAAGTTAGAATCGAAATGCAATTTTAAAAAATACAACTAAGATAAATTTAAAAGACATTTTTACTTAATTTGATTTAAAAGACAATAACAAATATAAAATTTATTATTCTTTCCGAATATTTTACGTAATTAATTCCCGTCATATCTAACGAATCACTTAATTCAATACCCTGAGGTAAATTCTCATAGATCCTACGTAAGAAAGCATAGTCCTTCGAGCCGGATCTTCGATCAAACGTCACAATGTGACATAAAATAGTGAATCTTCCGTGAAGTGAATGACAATATTCACAAACGATGCATTGATCGCACAAGCAGGGGATAGTAGGTATGTATAACGAATGGCCATAGGTACTCCTACATACCTAGGTGGCTCTAAAATTTATCACAATGCTTTCTCCAAGTCGGCTTCTTCGCGCTGTACCTCGAACATTATACCACGATGTGAGTAATGGAACATTGACGACAGTGCAAAGCCGCATCGATCGATATTATTGTATTCGAAACTATCCGTCGCATGCCCAACCTTTGAAAAGATGAAAGCATTCCTTATGTCAAATTCCGTCCATGTAAGCTAATTTTATTCTGTTATAATTTACTAATTGTTACATAACTGTAAACTGTCATTTTTTTATTATTAAACTTGTCTGCTATTTTTTTGACCAGATAGAGGATCGAAGTTTTAGAAAAACTCTAATGTTAAGAATCGTGAAAACTTGTCCAAATCCTTGTAGAGTCATCCAACGTAAGTTGCAACAATTTATTATAGCAAACATTGTTGACGTCCGTAATTAGGAATCCTTAAATCTCCGGTTCTCAGCAATTGCCAAAACTAACATCAAAGACGATATTACTCTAGGAAAACGTACGAATGTTTTTGTGGTTTTCTATTCAATCTCGTCTGTGGGCAGATTAAACTTCTGGAGCAGCTTGACTATTGAAATATGGTCAATATATTGGAAAAGTAAAATAGAATCGAATTTTTTGTAAATCTTTTGATCATTCGAACCGTTGTTATAGATAGAATAAATATTTTATCCGCCAAAATCTTCAAGGCAAATATAAAATTAAAAGAAAAATCAATTTCTCCTCAAACTGATGATTTTGCCGCCACTGGAGTCATTCGAACGTCAACGAAGAGGTGCACATTAAATTTAAAATGGCATCTGCCGAGAATATACCACAGAAATGTTAAGCGGAGCACGGTTGTTTACTGAATCAGCTCCATAAACACACTTTTGCACTTTTGCACAAGTTGCTAGAGCCAAAGGCACGAAAACTGGAACAATTTAGCGCAGCGCAGCACGCCTCGCGGAATAAACCTGTGAAAGTTCACGCCGCAGCTTTTGGCTAAGTCAGGAAGGACATGCGCGTGCTCGATATTCGTCTTCCTTGCATCCTCCTGCTCGCTTTCTATACCGCGTTAGCATTTAACCGCCGACTTTCGAAGTGGCTGTTTCGGTCACGGTTTTCACGTTCGCCGTAAACGAGGAATGCGAAGCCTCGAGAAGACGATCGTGACACTTGGGTGAATCATGCGAAGCTGCCAATTTAGTGACAGGATACGGTGGTACTTGCAGTGACTCAAACCAGGACAGCGTGAATCTAATCATAAACAGTTTCTCTAACTCTCTAATTATCTAACTATAGAAGTATCTAAGTAGCTATCTAATTGTCTAGCTTAAAGCAAAATCTATTATCTTCACGTAAAATAGAAACAGGTCCTCAGATAAGAGGAACCAGCAGAATTCTAATAACGGACCCACGGTCATTAAGACAAACTATCGATTTCAAAACTTTCGAGTGAGTGCAAATTTAACGTTCGCAAGAAACATGCCAGACCTCTCAGAAATGCCGGAAGAATCCGAATGGACTCCGCTCTCCGTCTCTGTTCCTTAAGAAAGTTTCGTTGTCCTTATATCACGCCTGACGAATTCCTCGACGATCCTGACCTGTCGTTCTTTACGTTCAGCCGGCGATTTTTCCTATTTGACCGTGCAGCCAAGTGTGCGTTGGTTGCTTGAAAAAACGATATTGGAGTGGAATAAATCGATTAGAGTAGCGCTGGCGTGGTGTTTACATTGATCTCGATAATACGATCGTGAACGAAAAACGTGCTGGTGCGTGATGAGTAGTCCTAGTGCAATGGCAAAATCAGCAAAGATGGCACTTCGTACCGACACGTGCAAAATGCTTCAGCTGGCCATACTACTTGGATCGTTCGGTAAGTATCGGATGAATTGCTAATGGCTTTCGATGACCGACTGAAACTCTGATTTCAGATTTATATTTATGATTTAGTAAGTTAGAAGTAATCTCTTGTGCATTTTAACTGATTTTCTGTGCAAAGACACAAAACAACACTCATGTCTGTTCATGAGCTTTTAACCAATAGCTAATCGATATTTCAAAGTGGTAACAAATATATTAATGTGTTAGTGGTCACGTGACTAGAAAGCAGGCTCTTAATTGCTTAGTTCTCTATCGCTGTCTTTTGTTCACGTATCGCTTTCCTTGTCATTCTAACCTAAAAAAGTGGGGAGGGAAGGCTGCGCAGAAAATCGGATAAAAGAGTAAACAACGGTTGTAGACAAAACAAATGTTCATGAATGAACTTTCAGTACCGTAGCCAGTGTTAAAGATCAGGAAATGTGAATATTAAAAAATTCAGAACGTACACTCACTTGTATCTATAGCTATGATTGTATATAATACTATTTCTATAATGTTACAATGATATAATGATAGAAATTGCATGTAATTTTATTTGACTATGCTTAGGGCTGCGTGGTGCTATATACTGCAACAAAGCTGTCACAATTACGTAGCTTCTTCTATATAAAAAAAAATGTTTCCGAACGTTTGAAAATGAATGAGATGCTACTGAAATTTATTACGTTCCATTGTTTCTGGTGATCGATAACATGCTTATAACATTAAAAACCATATATTCTATGTAAGAAAACATTTAAAGACTCGTGTAATACGTTCATCATATCTGACCTATTATATTGCAGACATATAATGCTTTAACAAATTTCTAGAGCGACTTTAAAAATAAAATTATGCAGAATACATCTAAGGTTTATTGACTGAATGTGTGTGTGTATGCATAAGAATATGATACGTCAGACCAGTTCCTTTAAATGGCAATCTTACGCCATCTACCAGCTGTAATAACCTACGTGCATAATTTATTAATGTAATTACAAAAATCCATAAAATGTGTTTTTTACTTAATAAATATTTTTATATTAGTTTCTTACCTGTTTTTCGTTAAAGGTAAACTAATTTTGCAGAATATTTAATTTAACAATCTCACGCACGCTAATAACTTACAGAATTCGCCATTGGGGGGCGTTTATGATGGCGCTGAAATCGCTATTGGTTTGGCATATGTATTAAAAAGATATGTTAGAACAAAAAAAAGAAAACGATGATTTAATGCGTTTAAGCCTAAATTTTATACATGACTAACTATGATTATTTAAAAAATCATACAGTTTCTCACATTAATTTTTTATTAATAAATTCTGGATTCATTATTAAATTTCAACAAGATCACACATTGGATTATGTAAAAATATGTATTTATGATTTCTGCATATAGGTTCATTAGATAAACACCATTAGCATTATGTTCCTAAAATATTGTATTTGTGCAAATTGAAAGTCATTAGAATTTAAAAACTCAATCTAATCTTTTTGATTGAAATACAATATTTAGTAGCTATTATTAAAGAATTTAATTAAATTTATGAAATTAGACATTTTTATTTACCCATTTTTTATTGTTATAATCCACTATTTTATTACATTATACATAGTTTTTTCATTAACATAAACTGAATTAACTCGACTGATTCATTTAAATAATTGATTAAAGTCAATTATATTTACGAATCGATGAAACTAATTATTAAGTATTAATATTCTTTAAAGTTATTATTATTAAAGTTGTTTAACTTCCATTAACGTATACATAGTAAACAATTTTTTCAGCTTGAATACCTCAATATTTATAGTGCTAGTTAAGTTTGTATTTTGTACATGTCGTGGCATTGACACGCCATCTAGTTAAATACATTAATCAGTAAATATAGTAAATATACGAGAGCAGTTTTTATTATTCTTATCGACCTATCAATTTTATTGATTATCTTTATCTTACACTCAAAAAAATGAAAATTTCTCAACAGATGGGTGACCTTATGACCTAAAAGCTATTTAAAATACTATTTTTTCATAATTTAATAATCATAATCTGTTCAAGTATTGAAAAATTTTACGTTAAAAGCTTTTTTAGGTTTTTTACATTAAGGCTAATTTAAACAATTAAATTAACTTAAAGCTAACTTAATTTTTTAATACGTTATCAACTATTAATTTTTTATATAATTTACATTACTTGAACAGCTATTCAACCCACTGCTAACATTTGCACTTCCAAAAATCGTCTACAAAGTCTCACCGGGTATTAACTTTTCAGGCACACTATGTACTTCAATCTATTACGTTACAATATTTCTTTTTTGCAGCTTGGCTATTGTTTCTTGTCATCATTTATGCTAAAGTTCAACCACAGTGAAAACATTATTTCAAGTTAGCTCGCAGAAATACATCGCGTGTGATAAAGGCAGGAAAAGTGCCAGTGAGTGATTGCAGGATCATATCTCTTTTCGTGTTTCAAATGCATATACGGAATAATGTTTCCAAATGAACCCTTATTAATACCGAATAAAGGAGGATTATGGGTCCTCCAAAACACTATGATTATCACTTAAAGTACAAACTGCTGAGCTATTAGATCCTAATTATTTTGATAGTTAAAAATATGTTTATATAACGCGACTACCGCCATGCAAAAAAAGCTGATTTCTAAAAAAGCATATAAACGTATATTATGCGTTTTTCTTTGGCAAATAATTTGTACTTTTAATGCAATTACGATTATATATTTCATATACAATGACTTTATTCATTATCTATTAATCTCAAAGGACTGCGTTGCAATTTGACCTGTAGTTCAAGATCCGAACAGCCGATATGAGCATTTGTGTTAAGACATACACAATGGCTGTTTAAACTTTGATGGAAGTTGGATTAATTTGCTCAAGAGTGGGTTCCGCTGAAGTGTAACGACAAAATACGGTACCTCATCAACAAAATTTGCATACGCTACTAATTCAATCATATAGTTCTAACGTAAATTTCGGAATACTGTAAGAGTTTTTTCCATACAAATGAATGAATTTTAGGAAAATGCAGTTTTATTATATAATTAACACAGATTCAGTTTCGTTTAGTTCTAATGTTGTCTAATTTACTTTATATGTAAAATCGCATTAATCATGGTTGTACAAATAGTGATTAAAATGGTTTTACTCATCATATTCAAAACACTGACAATTAAATTATACGACGTTTTTTGTAAAATATATTTTAATAAAATTTGAAGAATATATACATAATTAATGAATTAACTGTTGTTTGTTTATTAATAATTAATAAACAATTCCATATTTTAATGTCAAATATAAGTAATGTGTGTGATATTTATTTTTCACACAAGTTATCTGATCGAATTTCAAAAACAAAATGTTCTTTAATAATTAATGAATCTCAGATATTTCTGTTTCACTCCGTCAAAGACAAAGCAAAATGTTTTGATAAACGAAAGTATAGAATTTCTCCACAAATTTGGCAAATTAATTGTAACATTTTTCCGGATCTGCGGCAAATTCCCCAGAAAATAATTCCGCGGTAGATGTTGCATAAATATTTCATCCGCAGAACGGAGTACTTATATTTTAATTATGTTCCCGCAATGAATGCAAAAATCTCGACCAAAGTCATGCACAAATTACTACGGTATTCTTGTTTGAAAGACTTAATCCAATTTGGTCCGGGAAATTTAAGTTATGCACTAAAGTTGGCATTTTCCTTGTCTTTTTCTGTCATCTTAGACTTTCGGATGTTGAGTTTAATACGAAATATTAGCATAACAATGCCGGCCACGTTCATAAATAACAAAACGAGGCTTGGATGACTCAACAGGTTAGCACGGTATTGTTCGGCTAATTGAATTTGCTTAGCTCGCTCTGCTTCGTCTCTTAAACATCGCTCGACTAACCACATAGACATATATATGGCGTCGATTACATACGGATTAGTCGCGTGGAAATTATTGCTGCAGCACAAGGAAATCGTCACAAGGTAATTGCCTTGATCGCACCGGTTCCGATGAGATTTGTAAGTTCAATCTCTGGCTGCGAGGGTCTACTACATTTTGACTTGTTATATACCATAAATCTGGCTAAAGAAACTACATGCCGACAACGAAGGGCTGCATAGTTTGAGTTAATTTGACTCTCCATTATCAATTGTGCCAAATAATAAATTTAAATAAATTTATATTATTGCGAACCAAGTTGCAAACTTCTTAAACACATAAGATATTGGGAGCAAAACTTTGCAACTTCCTACTCTAAAATTTTTACCAATCTAGGTTATGCTAAAATTTTTGATTAAATTGCGTTCGCAAAATGTAGTTTCTAATTCTGTAATATGTAATAATATTTAGCAAATAATAATCATCATCAGAATTTTTTTAAAAGGGGTTGTAAAAGAGGTTATTAACAAATTTTGTTGTAAAAGGGGATTTTTTAGAAATCTGTTGTAAATGGGGTTATCTTGAAAATTGTTAAAAAAAACGTTATTTCAATTTATCCTTGTAAAAGGTGAGATTTGCAAAAAAATCGAAAAAACGGGTCATTTTGAAAACTTCCGTGTAAAGGGATTTTTTGCACAATTAGCAAAAAGTGGTTGTTTGTAAAATTTGCAAAAAAATGCTTATTTGCACAAAATGGTGAAAAAGGAGTTCATAAAATATTTTTTTAAATCAAGAGTTTATTTAAGGGAAATTGTTATGTTTATAAGATGTTTCATAGAAAAAAACCATGTAAGGAAATTAGTGTTATAAATGCATTTTGAATGAAATTTTTTATTTATAAAAGGCGTTCATTCTACCTTCGACAAGAGAAGAAATATAATTTTGTATAAACTACGTCTGAAAAATAGAGTAGAGTGGGGCAAAAAAGCCTTTTTTTCAG
>JABFPQ010000141.1:0-15027 GCA_022817265.1 Masnerella sp. ZL-2020
CAACTAAACTTTCGGTCCTAGAAACTTGCGGGTTGCGGCATATGATTCAGAACAAAATTTTCTATCAATATATGCTTACGAAAAATTTGCGAGTGAACCCCCCCTTCATTTTGTAGCACGGTGTAATGTATAATCCCTAATGTCTTTTGGTATAATTTTGGTATAATTATTCGTATATATATCTCACATCTGCACTACTTATAATGCATTTTAAAATATTACATGATATTACAAGAATTTAATAATGCAAAATAATACAAAATAAGTAATTTTTCTGAATTGAATCTACCTGGTGTAAGACTTCAAATCATTCAAATTTATTATCTAATATTTGTCATGTAATATTTATGCATTATGCATCTTTAAGAGAAAATGGTTTATTAATTAATTTATTTTTACGTTTTAATACTCATGGTTAAGTTTTTGATTTCAAATAAATTTTTCTTGATTAAATGATAACCCTGTTTCAAAGATGTATTGAAAAGGAGACAAACGAATAAGATTCGAGTCAACGATGGAAACTTTTGAAATGGCTTTATGTGAAATGCTATCTAAGGAGTTGTATTCAGCGAATCGAGCGCTGGTCGTGAAAGGAAAATGAAGTGCTAAAATGTTCCACAAACGATTTCTGAAGTCGTAACGCGTAGCGCATACATATATAAAGCCAACAGACTACATTACTAGACACGCATGTTCTGTCGCGTTTATGATAGCACCGATACTCCGTGAGATTTATTATGAATAGGAAATGCAAAATATAAGAAAAACTGCTCTGAAATCGCGTTGTCGTGTTGCGATGAAAGATACACTGATAACATGATAAAATCGCAGTTTTGCTGCAGTGAAAGTCTGATAAAAATCATGACTATGTTCCTCATATTAAATTGGCGCCAATCTTTTTATTTATAGAAACATTTTAAAAGAAAAATTCTATAAAGAATGTATTTTTCGAACCTGAATGTAATAAAATATGAACAAATGTTGTATTACATTTTTATACTATCAGAAAAACGATGAATATCGCATCTAGCAAATGAATAGACAATACATGAAAATATAAGATGATTATAAAGAAGGATTTTTCAGGGAACATAATAATCATATTATTTTAAAAGCAGGACCTGGTCGCGCTGGTCGATGGCTCGCTGAGAAATTCTTTAGATCCTGTTAGCGGTTAGTCGTGATTTGCGCCCACGCGTGATTGTATACGTGTATCGGTATTATACGGTATAAAAGCAATGGCGCTTGACCGGCGTCTTACCATCGGTCGAGATGCTAGGTCAAAATTGGCATGAGTAGTAAATGGCTGCATGTGATGCAATCTACTGCAAAAATTATTTACCATGCCGCCTGCTATCTTATAGTAATAGTCATTATAAAATGACATTGAATGAATTTTACTCCAATAGAAATCATTGCAAAATTACCATGAATGTATAACATTCACTAAAATTACTTAAATGCACAACAACATGTGTTAAATATTAAAAAATACTGTTTAATATTAAGTTGATCATTATTATTTTTTAATAGAATGACCTCGTTCATTTTACCAAATATTAATTTACTTTTTCGTCCATTATAAAATGATAAGTAAATTCACTAACTGAAACTGTTTATGAGAATTCTGAATTCTATACCTGATAATCGTGAATTTGTATTTAAAATTAAAACTTTGCTTCGAGTTGATGAATAAGAGAGCGGTGAATGAATTCGTACGAACACAATGAATTTATAAAAGCAAGCTAGAACAGGAATCAGAGATTGCCGAATATTCATCGTGAAGCTAGTGTTCGCCACGGTGCTTTCACACAAAGACGCCGGAGGACACATATATATCCGATATCTTTGGAAATGGGCATAGGTCCCTCGACAGCGGACATTGCCTGAACCTGTCTCCACGCATTGAAATATCCGGGCTCACCTGCATTCCAACGGGCGGAGGCAGGGCCGAAGGCCTTTCGGCACACAGTCCCGAACTCCCATTGTTCGGGGCCCTGACGATTAGTCCCCAATTATTATAATTTCCACCTTTTTGCTATTCTTCCTATTTCATAGGGTTGACTTAATTTTTAGTAGCTCAAAGAATCATTTCAGAAACTAGGAATCATTTCTAAACATTTAAAACAGTAGTTTGTCATTTAGGAGCACTTTTTGAATCATTAAACATTTTTGTTAGCTGTAATAAGGTATTAATTTTGAATTCATCATCGATCAATGACAGGTATTATAAATTTGACGTTTCTTAGAAATAGTTAGTTTGTTTTCTAAGAAACGTGAAATGGATAGCAAAGTAGAAAAACCTTGATAAATTGAAAACCATTAACGATTCTTGAACTTTGAAAAGGAAAAACAACTTTCTTTCTCCAAAACTATCTGCTAACAAGACTAGTCAACGCGACTAACAAATATTAAGAAATCAAATAGTAATAAAATTTATTATAAAAATTAATTATAGAAAAAATAATAAAATGATTTTATTGCAATTGGTTCTTAATAATAAGTTTTCATTATAAAAATATCATTGGCCAAATATAATGAAACAATATTTATCTATTTACATCTTAATTTTCAGTTTTTGAAAGAAAAATGCACCAATTAGATGAATCAATTGAAATCGAATAAAAGTAAAAGCAAATCCAACAGTGTTGATGTTGATCCGCTTACTGTTAAATGTGAGAGTTGTTGTAGTAGCTACTGTGCCCTGTGCCGTCGTTACAGACTCTGACCTAAGAGAGTGTCTTACTTGAATCTCATAAGCTCTTAGCTTCAAGTGCTCCCAGTGTCGAGAGAGCAATGTTCTCCACGCTACACGTCCATGTCACTTCTTATCTTAAACTCGTAATGCGACTTTTTTCTAAACCCAGGCATATAATTAGTTAATTAATTTCGCAGTCTAGATAATCTAATTGTTTCTTCGCCAACTAAACTCAGTTTTGATTATGATTAGACAATTTTCAACACAATATATTTTTTTCTAAATTATTAGTATTTTACAAATAAAAAAAATATGAAACTTTGAAAAGATATATATGAAAATCCATTAAGACCTCATCTCAGTAATTTCCTTGCCATTTTTCTTAAAGCATTAAAAAGTAAAAATACGATAAAGTTGTAAACAGATTTGATGTCTGGTTCTGGAGTTCCGGCACAAAAGAGCGCATTTACTTTGAAAAGTCGCTGGAAAGTGCAGTATTATGAAATGCACCAAGGGTCAGAAGAGCGGGGGAGACTTAAAAGCGAACGAAAAAGGATTGCAAGTCGACGCTCATTATACCGCGTGATTAAGAGTTTCGCGTTCGCGTCAAATAGCTGGGCGGGCTCATCAGAGCTCCTGCTTCTCCTGACCCCTGGCGAAAACTGAAGCCGCGCGTCTTTGTTGATTTGACGTCGATGATTTATGTCCGCTTTTCGCGGCCAATAAATGTCATGTCTTCGTGCAATTGCACGTGTTAATTATTGTCCTAACAGATTAAGACAAATTCATTCAAACTTATATATATGGTTTCTTTGATGATCCTTTATTCCAGGTGTAGTAATAAAATTTATTCAACAAAAATGTTCGAGGAATATAATTGTATGATTTAACATTCTTTTGAAATACATATTTTAAACTTATATTAGAAAATTAAGAGAATTTTATATTATGTTTAAACAATAGTTTAGATAAGGTTCCACAGAAGTTGATACATGTCTTATATATATAAAAATTATGTAATTTTTATGATTTACATCAGGATTGTAACTAATCATAATTTATATTTTTTTAGGAAACTCGGTTTGGATTTAGTGCCACGTCAAGGTGCTCATATGGTAGATCCAGATACTATGTCATTAGTGGAACTCTATTACGTGGTATGTTATCAAAACAATATAAATATTCATAACGATTAAAGAGCTTGATTAACGATTCTCATCCATTTATTTTAATTCATCATTGTTTTAATTTTAATTTATAATTTACCTGTTTTCGCTTTGCCATTTAAACTCGGTTATGAATTATACAACAATTAAGAATTCTATATAGTGTAAAATAATTGCAACAATGTTGAATTTTTAAATATTTTTCTGTAAATTGAGGTCGCACGCAATGTAATATATATTATATTGAAGCGAAAAAAACTAAAAAATGGTTCATTTACAGCACGATCAAAGCGAAAAAAACTCTCAAGGCATATCAGCCAGAGGCACCATCAAACGCAAAGAGCACAAGAAGGTGTTAACCCACCATCTTTACTTCGAAATGCGTGATTTTGGGCACTCGATAGGAGAGGACACAGAAATTTATTTCTCGCTGTATGATGCGCGGCAGCAGAAGTACATAAGCGAGCGCTTCTTGGTTCGCATCTCCAAGGAGGGCTTCTCGAATTACGTAGCGAAGCTGCACAGTAACTGCACGATCTTCACAGACCTTGGCAATGCCGACCTCAGCAAAGACCTCTACATGATTGCGCACGTGATGCGATGCGGCAGGATGCTGTACTCAGATTCCGGAAAGAACAAAACCGGAGGCACCACTTACAGACGACCCCACGGCGTCGCGGTGTTATCGCTCGCTGACGCCATACAGGACCATTCGGAGGAAATGGAAGTTACTTTCAAGGTATACATTTTATATTAAACACATAAGTCTATAAAGCCATTTTCGTTTCATAAAACAAATGTCTAAACGTAATGGAACTTTTATTACAGCTGTATATGTATACAGAGATTTTTAAACACTGAAAAATTAATGGATACATTATTTAATATTAATCATAAAATTTGTTGGACATCTATTTTTGGAACATTTTTTTAACCATTGCATATGTAGTATGATTTAGTTTTTAAACACTTACTCATAAGCTAATTTTCGCATAATTCACATAATTTTTTTGAATGTTTTTAAAACAATTTTCGTTATGCAAAACTATTAAGAAAAGTATTAAATATCACTTGGTGCCATATGTTGTTTCAGAACTTGTGTTTGATTTTATTAAAAATAAATATTTCCATTTGTAGGAAATTATTTTTTCAAAACTGTTTAGTAAAAGTAGTTTTTATACTATTCATTATAAATATAAATAAAATAGAAATCAGATACATATACAGTTGTAATTCATCGTATATTTTTTCATGTAATCCAATAGTGAAGTGTATCAATTTTACATTGCTCTACAAAACTAAAACCTTTCACAGTATTCATCTCATCATATATGTAAAAAAATATTTATGAATATATATGTTTTGTTATTCAA
This sequence comes from Masnerella sp. ZL-2020, assembly GCA_022817265.1. NCBI lineage: Eukaryota > Metazoa > Arthropoda > Insecta > Hymenoptera > Scelionidae > Masnerella > Masnerella sp. ZL-2020. Next base: position 5,238 of record JABFPQ010000141.1, read on the forward strand.
TGTATCAATGTTTTTTTTTGTTATTATTTTAAACTGGACTAATTTCACAAGCTTTCGTGTACCAAGGCATACAAATTGCAGGTCTATCAAGGTGAAGAGAAAGAATTTCATCAATTACACGAGCAAATCATCCGCAATAATAAGTGTTCGCCTCTGCCAGGGCAACCGAATTATGGCATTGTTGTGTGTTATCGTGTCTTGCACGGCGAATTGTCGCAAGTACGCGAAGAACACCCTCTGCTGTTCAAAAATATTTGTTTGACCAAAAAGCTCGGCTTCTCAGATGTCATTATGCCCGGGGACGTGAGAAATGATTTGTATTTGAAATTAGAACGTGGCGAATTTGAAAGAGGAGGAAAGTCGACAGGCAAGAATATAGAGGTATGTAATTAACAATGCAGTATTTGAATTGTTGTCTAGAATAACTGTAGTTAAAAAGAAAGTAAAATATATAAGCATATATATATATATTAATTTTTATTAATGTATATACCAATGAAAATTCTAGTAAATATTTCCCTTTTTCATCTAAATTAACAGTATTCCCCATGAACAAATGGAACATTTGAAGAATTTTGAAAATTTTAATAAAACTGACTTGGTAATTAAAATCAGTCAATTTTTAGATTCATCGTGATTTTTTATAATAATGTTCTTTTTTTTGGGTAGGTATCTATGTTGGTGTTGGATGCTGATGGTCAGCCATTGGATGGATGCTTATTTGGCGCAGCAGGAAATGATGGAAGCTCAGAGTATCAAAGTCTCGTTATTTACCATCATAATAGCCCTTCTTGGAATGAAACGATAAGACTAGCAATTCCAATCGAAAAGTTTTATGGAAGCCACGTTCGATTGGAATTCAGGCACTGCTCGAGTAAGAGGAGAAGTGATTTTCATTTTGTTTTATTTTAATTTCTGTTCTATTTCTTTCATTGTTATGTCGCTCAATTGCTTGCACGAACGTCAAACGCAGCATTCGACATCATTAGAAAGAGTTTCCGCAAGTTTTTGTACGAACGTTATTGTTATTGTTGCCTTTTTAACTTGTTCTGATTCTGATTTTGTTACATGCAGCTCGTGAAAAGAACGACAAGAAACTTTTCGCATTTGCCTTTGTGCGACTTCAGGATGTAAGTGGAGCAACTTTGCCGGATGGACCGCACGAGTTGTACATCTACAAATGCGAAGAACGCACAAAACTCGATTCCTTAACGTATTTGTGTTTACCAAGTAGTGCAAGAGAACCAAATCACGCAGGTAAATGTTTTCTTTGAATCGAATTGAATATTCTTTATATATTTTAAATCACAAAATCCATAAAAACGACAACTAATTCTTACAAAGATCTTTTCAACATTTTAGGTAGTCCTCCGTTCGTGCGATCTCAAAAGGAAGCAGTTTTTGTAAACAGTTTGCTATGTAGTACCAAGTTGACGCAAAACGTTGACCTACTGAGTTTGTTACAGTGGAAAAATCATCCTGACAGAATTGCCAACACTCTGGAACGAATGTTACGACTCGATGGCGAAGAAGTTGTTAAATTCTTGCAAGATATCTTAGATGCACTGTTTGCCATGTTCCACACTGAGGATGGAAATTCTACATCATACTCTGGTCTTGTGTTCCAAGTTAGTTTATTTTTATTTTTTGATTCATTCAATTTTTACCAAAATCAATTAAAACCGTTTTCAAAGTTCAAAACTCTGAACAAATGTAATAATAAATTTATTTTTTCTATTAGGTATTGGTCTCGATATTAAGTCTTCTTGAAAACTCCAAATTCGAGCAATTTAAATCTGTGATGAACGCTTATGTTTCTGACCATTTTGCAGCAGCCCTTGTTTATCAAGGATTGCTGAGCAGCGTACAGCATTTCGCAGATCATGCGTCGAGTAACGAGAAAAGACAAGATCCAATCATCATTACTTTCCGTTCACTTGAATATATTTTTAAATTCATCATACAAAGTCGTTTGCTCTTTGTTAGAACTTCGCCCGAAGACGATTATGAAGAAGAATTCGAAGAAGTTTTACATGGTGTATTTAATATGTTCAACCGAATGTTGGTGCCACGGGCGGAGTATTTAATAAAAACAAAGGTGGCATTTTTGATGTCGATTGCATCTGTCTTTGAGCAACTTGTAGCTGTCCTTCCAAAAATTGAAGTTGCCAAATTAGCTTGCACAATGTTGGATTCTATACCCGTGGATGCCTATCCACAAGTTTTGCAAGCAAAATTAGAGGCTATATCCAAAATAATGACATCAGATCAATTATTAAAGGACAGTGAGTGTCGTAATTTATTGCTGCTTACGATCTGCACACATTTGAGAAGGCATTTAAGTAAAAGAGAGGAATTGAAATCTGTCACGAATATATTAGGTTTGTAATGAAATTTAATTATAACAGTAAAATGCGAGTTTTAATTTGTTGATGACAGCAACAGTAAAATGAAACAACAACAAAGTTTAATGTTATCTTTGTTTTTTAGGGGAAATACTCATTTTTCTTTACAAAAGAAAGAACACCACGAAAGTCGATAACTGCATTCAACGAGACGTCGAAACTCTTTGCCTTTACGTGTTTGACGTTTTAATCCAAACTATAATGCTGGTTGTTGAAACGGCCTCTCCAGTCCTGGGTTGCCTAATCGCCTGCTTGATGGGCTTACTTCAATTATTCGATGATTACCATTACCGAAAACTTTGGGAGAAGTTCCAGGAAAAGAAATTACTCAAAGATTTCTTATTCCGAGTTTTCGTCACTTTAAAAGATCTCGTCATAAGGGAAGTTTTCCCTCCTGATTGGCTTGTAATAAGAATGCAAACCAACAACATAATTCTAAAGTCAACGGAAGAACTTGCACAACCCCTGGCATTCGCGTAATTATTCCTGCAAATTGTCTAAATAATTTTTTTTACAACTGCTGAGTTTTAAATTTAATGAAAATTCATTAATCTTTCAGATTTTTGCATACTTATTTTGACGCCCAAGTTTGGTCAACTTATTTCAACCTCGCCGTCGCTTACTTGACTCAACCATCTCTGCAACTCGAACAATTTTCGGAAGTGAAACGAGAAAAGATCATGGAGAAGTACGGAGATATGAGAGTGCTTATGGGATTCCAGATTCTGTCAATGTGGTCACAGTTAGGCGAGAAAAAACTAGAGTTTATTCCGGAAATGGTTGGGCCATTCTTGGAAGTAACATTAGTACCTGAATTGGAATTGAGAAAGGCAACGCTGCATATATTCTTTGACATGATGGAATGCGAGCAAAGAACCAGAGGTCATTTCAAATCGGTTGAATCGGAACTTATCGACAAGTTAGACGTTCTTATCAGCGAAAATAAGGGAGACGATGAATATAAAGAGTTATTCAATACTATGTAAGCATACTCAATAAGTATAGTTATTGTTAATTTCGTGTGCTTCTTTTGTATTTGTTTGATAAAACACGGAATAGCTATGATTAAAAGTTCATTTATCAATTTCATGCTTTCCTACAGGGAGCATCTCAGTGCCGTGTGAGTCATTAGAGAGATTAATTTAGTATTTATAGAACGTAGAGTTGTGGATAATGCTATTGTGATGTTATAATATACTTGTGTTTCAACGGTAATAATGTGGCTTTTTCTGAACAGGTTGTTAAATAAAGTACAATCAGAAGATCCATCTTGGAAAGACAGTGGTACCGCATTTATTTCATCCGTTACACGGTTACTTGAAAGGCTGCTGGATTACAGAAGCGTTATTCAAGGAGATGAAAATCGCGATAAACGCATGTCTTGCACAGTTAATTTACTTGTAAGTTTTCAAATTTTTACAAATTAATTAAAATTAATAAGATGTATATGAAAAACATATTTGTTCATATACATATTTTTTTTGCATAATTTACAGTCGTCCAAATCGCGGATCACAATACACATAAAAAACGCGAATCGCTTATTCAAAAATATATGTAAAAATGCTAATAATAATTATTAGAAATTGTTTTAGAATAATTTATTTTTATTAAGTAAAAACGATTGAGTACAAAAATGACTAATTACTTGATCTACTTCATCACAATAAAAATTAAGATATCTTAAACTCTCAAATCGACACTTAATTGTAATCATCGAGATTTTAAGAAAAGATTTAAAATCGAAAACTTATCCGTACTTGGAATGTCTTATTGTTAATTTAAAGATCTACCCTAATGATGATTAATGCATGATGCTGCAATGAAGTTAATTTAAATACTGCAATAATTGCAAAATTAAATTGATATTTAAATATATATATTTGCGATTAGCGTTTTTGATAATAAAACGAATTTCAATCTCGATTTTAATATTTTTTTCTTAGCAGTTATTCACAAATTTTAATAGTATCAACTTTAAATAAATAAAGCGTAGATATTTAATGCATTCGTTTGAAGTGTTAATAGTTTTTAAATAACGAAAGGTCGATTGACGTCTACCCAAAGCATAACTTTACTTCCTCGTGATACGAGGAACTAGAGTGATGTAAAGTTTCCTTTGCATAAGAATACTTCGTGGGAACAAATTAGATTAATTATTTCCGTTAATTGCTAGTTGTTAATATTGTTATCCGTACACGTGTAACTCGCTTATATGAACTTGTTTCGCACATCCATTTATATCTTTTTTTAACAATCAGTCTTTAGACTTCCATCAACTGCTTACAAAATATTACTGTGTTAAAATTGAAGTTTATTAACCATGGGCGTTATTTTGGAATTCTTGCAGAACTTTTACAAAAATGAGTTTAATCGTAAAGAAATGTATTTGAGGTACATTTACAAACTCCACGATTTACACCTGACGGCGGAAAATTTCACGGAAGCTGGATTCACTATGAAGCTTTACGCAGATCAATTGTCTTGGGGCACGAATAAACTACCTGCCGATCACGTGCATCCGGAGCAAGCTGAATGGCAACGAAAAGAAAGATTATATCATAAAATTATCAACTATTTTGATCGCGGAAAATGTTGGGAAAAAGGTATCCCTCTTTGCAAAGAGCTGGCTTTGCTTTATGAAACGAGGCTATACGATTACACGAAGTTAAGCCATATACTGATCATGCAAGCCAAGTTCCTGGACAACATCTTGACGCAACTTAGAGCGGAACCGGAATACTTTAGAGTTGGATTTTATGGGTTGAGCTTCCCTCTTTTCGTTAGAGTATGTTACATATTTTATTTGCTTATTATTTTTTAATGAAATTAAATCATAACTATAAATTAATTATTATTTTCATTGGCAGAACAAGGTTTTCATTTATCGCGGATTAGAATATGAAAGAATTGGAGCATTTACACAGAGATTGCAGACGGAATTCCCCAACGCACAAATATTGACTAAAAATTCACCTCCGGATGACAGTATTCTTTCTTCTGAAGGACAATGTAAGATTTTTTTATGTTAAACTACTGTATTTCTTTTACAATGAAAATTATATCTGCTCGAAAAAATATATAGATATAAGTTGCGAATAAATGTATATACTATATCGAATAGGCAATTTGAACAGTGATAAGTGTTTTTGTATAACTAACTGTGACTGGAAAATTTGATAATTAAATCTTTTTTATATTTAGATATTCAAATTTGCAATGTAAAACCAATACCGGAAGAAGGTAGTTTGGGAAGTGGCACGGTAGAAGTTCCTGAACGCGTCGTCGCATTTTATTTGGTGAACGATGTACGAAAATTCATATATAATCGTCCCATGCATAAAGGAGTGGTTGATCGTGACAACGAATTCAAATCACTATGGATAGAACGCACTACGCTTACTACAGAAGCCAAATTGCCAGGCATTTTAAGGTACCATTTACATTTTTTGTAAAGACATTTCCATAATCCATATTTTCTCACTTTTCATAAGGCAAAAAAGGGTAACTTGAAATTGTGACTATAAGACATATAATTTTATCGAAACACGCGTAAATTATTTTGAAAACCTTTTAAAATATTAAATCGTAAAAATGTATTTAAATGACCTTTTTCCATAAAAGTACATTTAAAAATAACTTAAATCCTAAAGCGTGCTAAATCAGAAATATATAAATTAGGAACACATTAGAATTCAGGATAGACTTGTGGCTACTTAATGTATTAAAAGAAATGCTTGTTTTCTAGAATTCGGGTCTTGTTTTTAATATTCTTCATGTTACAATAATCAATCATTAAACATATACAATAAACAATTTTTTAGGTGGTTCGAAGTAATTGACAGGAAATCAGAACTCATTCCTCCTGTACAGTACGCTTGCGAATCAGTCCAGACTACAGAAAAGGAGATACGTAGGCTCATGATGCAGTACACGGCGGAACCGAATCGTAACATAAATCCATTCACTATGCGTCTGCAGGGTAATATTGACGCAAACGTGATGGGTGGTATGATCAAATACAAAGAAGCGTTTTTGACACCGGAATTCGTTAGACAAAATCCTGATATGCTGCCGCATGTGAATCGACTCAAACAATTGATCGTTGAGCAGATAAACGTTCTTGAATCTGCTCTAGTTTTGCATGGACAGATAGCGCCGCCTAACGTGCAGCCGCTTCATAAAAGACTGGTTGAGCGATTCGCACAAATGAAGCACACGTTGGGACCGTTTACAAGACAAAGATTTCCAGACAGTATAATTAAGTAAGTTATATTTCAATTTTGTATTTTTCCTTTTTTAGTTCAGTTTTAGTAGATTTTACATCGCACTTGCACATAATGTCATTATATTTTACTTTTTATTCTTCAGTTGTGAAATTTTGTGAGCAAGTATAATAATTTATATATTGTCCGAATTTTTGTTTAGTTCTCCATTACCACCTGTTCCAAATGAAAAGCGACCGGCTACGTTAGACACAATGGGTTCGCGATCATCACATCTTGAAGACGAAGATGAAGGTTTTTATACAAAAGTAGAAGGAGTTCCACCGCCAATTCCACAACGCGATATGCGACCGAAATCTGCGGGCTACGGTAGCACTCCACCTAGACAAACGCACCAGAGATCGCACAGTAAACCTTTAAGTCCTAAATTGCCAATTAGACATTCTCTTCCTACGCCTACAGATAGCGGCGACCAAACTAATAAAAGAAATTCTTGGAGCGAACCTGGCCCTGAACCAGCACCGCCATTACCCCCCAGAGGTTGCAGTAAGTTAAAATTTTCTATTTTATTCATTGTAGAAATTTAGCATGTCTACAGTTTTTATTAACATGAGGATTGAATGAATTACTAAATCATCAATGAATTAAACCACATTTACTAATTGTATTATTTTTGAGAATGAAAAGAAAAATTTTTTTATCTTTATAAAGATAGTTGTTTAATCTATTATTCGCACTGTCTTAAACCAAATTAATAATTTATTTAAAAGGTTCGATCAAATACAATGAAATAAAAAATGTTTTAATCGATAGCGGGTTGAACAACTGTCAATCACTGACATAACATAATCTTGTGTTTCGAGTTTTCAACGTTGGTAGTCTGTAAAAGTTAGTTTTAATTTTGTTTTCGTTTTTCTTAACTTTGTTACAAAGCATGATTCTAACTTATTTTATTCATTTGTTCATTTATTTTAGTTTCATTGATTCTCAACGTTGGAAAGTTCAAACGCAATAATGTTTTGTATCGCATTCCTCGTTTACGTAAGTTGCACACACAATTTTTTATTTGTAATATCACACAACAACACTACACTGTCGGCACTTTTTGCGATTCCTTTTTAGATAAGTAAGGTTTATCATGTCATGTGCGAACATGCTTTCAGCCCCGGACAAAAGAGACTCATGTGCAGGAAACGTCGGACCTCCACACCCACCCAAACGACCTACACAAAAGCGTAATTCGGAATGGAACAACGTTGACGATTACTCAGATCCATCCAATGACTCGGACCTCCGCGATAGTGGAATCTCCACCGCAAGTCTTATGGAACTCACCAATCTCAATAACCTTAGCTATGAGGAGTTTGAGCCGCGTATAAGGTGCAACGACGTGCTTAACATCTCGTCCACTACTGTGATAAACACGCTCAGCGTTTCCACAGGCAATTTGCCGAGCGATACATTCCAAAGCTTACAAATTAACTCGGATGCAGAGGTATATTTCTCCTCAATTATCAATAGCAATGCATTAACGGCAATTATATGAATAAGGAAATATATAATTGAATTTTGTCTTTAGGTGAGCCCACCTCCAATACCACCAAAAGCCCACCAGGACACACCGTCAACTGCGCCATCTACGTTAGAACGACCCATCAGTCGCACCAACTCCGGTCACTCTGAAAACTATTCCGTACCGAAACTGCAAACGCTCTCCGTGGTTTCGGACACAGAGAGTACAGTATAGAAATTCAACTCCTAGTCACAGAGTGTGAATTAATAATACGTCATAGCAAAAGACGGTTTCAATGCACACTCGGAGTACACGTTCTTCATCTTGAAATAGCTTTTAGTCATTCATCGTCAAATCGTGTAACGTTTCTAATCCGATACGAATAATCAAGTTAAGACCTCTTTTTCTATTGAAATGCAAAAAGAGTAAGAATAAGTAAAGGCAAGAAATGAGTTAAATATAAGTGTAGTCTGATTTTGATGTGTTTTTATATGTCGAGTGAACAGTAAAATTTTTTTTTGAGTAATCTTATAATTTTGCATACAAAGAAAAATATACCTAATTGCTATCACTGATTTGCTACCAATTCTAATAGAGGTACTTACTTGATACTCTTTTGTATAATTACTTTTATGTAGCCTGATACATAGCAAAAATCGTTTGGGGGTCATTTAAAACGTTCCAAAATCGATCGAAGTTAAGCCAATGACAGTTGTACGAGTGCAATAGATGTCTGTGCAATAGATTGAATGAAGGGTACAAAAAATTTTATTATCACGACAAATCAAAGAATAAATCAAATATAAAAGTTTTTACATTTTGTATCCATTTTTACTACTTATATCGCTAACTACGAGACGAGATCGGGAATGAAAAATGACTTTGTTTGTGGAGTACCTTAAGATCAAAGAATGATGTAATTTCTGCACAAACGACTTGATTTTATCGAGAGGGGGGATGACATGTGCTATAGCCATACCAAAAATAATAATAAGGATATAATGATATATAAATATATATATAAACTGACGAATGTAAAGTAGAGTAAAGATTTATACCCATTTGCATAATTGTGTGCGTGATTGTGTATGTCGTACTAGATGAGCGTGCGGGTACCGCTCGAAAGAACTAACAATAATAATTTTAAGAAACAAGCACAAATTGTGTCATGAAGCGTTTCTACCAATTTTTAAAAAAATCCACGCTGTCTTCATTTATTTTATATTGTAACAGCAGATTGTAAAATGAATGAAAACTCATATTGGATTTTCCGTCGCAACTCACACAATTTTAATATATTTTGAAAACAATTTATCTCTGAAACACTGCCACGAGAACCTGCGCACATGCTTGAAGAAATTGGTACTTTGAAAAGGTAACTCCATTTCGCTGGATGTTTTATTCGTATTACTAATCTTCTTGTTAGTAATAGATATGAATTGTAAGTGGAAGATAATTTTTAAACTTTTTACGATCAACAAATTGAATTCGTTTGAATGAATCTGAAAAAACACAAACATCGCGGTGAACATACGTTGATTTTGTTTCAACATTGTCGTTTTTCTAAACATGTATCTATTATCCGACACACTATCTTTTGTAATTTATTTATATTTTCACTAAAAAAATAAAAGTAATTTTTATCA
>JABFPQ010000142.1:0-14985 GCA_022817265.1 Masnerella sp. ZL-2020
GTTATATTACTGTATGAGCCAGGTAATACAGTATGACTTAATATAAGATATCTATAATAACGAAGTTGTATTTAATGTATTTTGAGTATTTGAAATACGTATTTAAATACTACATGAAAACTTCATGTATTTAAAGTATGTATTTAAATACTTATTTACGAAGTATTTTGAAGAAGTATTTAAATACTAAATTTAGAGTATTGTGCCCAACCCTGATTGCCATTCATCATTATTCATCATCATTTTTCATCATTAATCATTCATATATTAACTACAAACTTAACATTTAATATATTTACATTAAGCATACTATTTTTTAAATTTTAAATAATTAGTTTTTATTGAAATTTATTAATGTCTTAAAATTGATATCTTAAGTGTTTTATTGTGTAATTATTATATAATTAGTTTCACTAATGAAGATTATAAATTTGATTTTTTTCAGGGTAGATGAAGTAGACGCAGCCTTAAGTGCGCAATTTGTAAATCAGGCGACAGAAATCTGGTGTGGATTCAAAAATATTTTACGAACATTCGACATAAATCGACCTGGTCGTCAGACAAGTGATATCGCATTCAACAAAAGTTTCCCAAACGTGACTGGATTGGTGTCTTGTATACGAGAAAATCCTGTTATGCCTGGCCTTGTTGCTTTTGGAACTTATTCCAAATGTATAGGTACGATTTTTTTTGTATAAGTTAATTATGTATGAAATAACGAAATCACATGAATTAACTAAACATGAATAAATTAAATGATGTTCGTTTGTGTATTTTTAGGTTTATATAAAGATGGACCAGTTTGCAGTTTCAAAACAGGAAATGGAGTAACCCAAATAGAATTCAGTTCTTGTGGTACAAAAATGTACACAGCAGTGAGACGAAGCAAAGAATTTCTTTGTTGGGATTTGCGGAATCCTGGAACTGTTTTGTGGTCTTCTGAAAGTCGAATGGCTGATACCAATCAAAAAATACAATTTTCTTTATCTTATGATGGTTCAAGCATTATTTCTGGTTAGTACAAATAATACAAAAAATTTGTTAATAAAAACAATCTCTTATAAAATACGTATATTTCAAATTATTTAATTAACTCTTGAATATTCAACATTTTTTTATTTTCATATTAATTATAGTAATGTTTTTAATTTTTTATTAGGTGGGGAGGATGGATTTGTCCAAATCTACAAAGACTGTGACTCAAAAACTGACGAAGTACCTCCAGATCATAAATACACAATTTCAAAAGACTGTGTAAATGGCGTAAACTTACACAAAAGTATGCCAATCTTAGCGACAAGTACCGGACAAAGATTATGCGAGGACGATCTTCACCTTCGAGACAATGGCGTGCAATTGTGGTGGTGTGGAAATTGAAATAAACCTTTTTTTACAAGAAAAACTGATTTATTTCTTTAAATTCATCTTGGATAACAAAGGATAACTGATAAAATCTATGTATCAAAAACAAAACGTTATAAAATTGGTAGAATTGAACAAATGTTTTACAAATTTCATTGATAAGTTAATTCATAAGTTAAATCAATCATAAATTTATAAATTAGATCTGGAAAAATAAAAACGATCTTTTCGAAATTGATGAAGCTATTCTGTGAGGAATTCGCTCAAGTCGTTGTCCTCATCTGTCTTCTTGAGAGATAAAATGTTGTAGATTGAACGTGGATAGTTGGTGGATAGTTAATCGATGGTCCCAAAACTTGTAGACGAATTTCGAAAGTTGAGTACATCAAGTTCCATTTCAGATTTGTACGTTGTTCTTTAGTCATTTCCTGCAAATAATTGTTTAATTAACAAAAGTAAATGTTTGATAGTTAATTTGGTCGAAATATGTTACAAGTAATTTTTATTTATTTATAACATATTGGGCTGTAAATACCTGCAGCTCAGCTACGGTTTTTCCAATCATGTTCTCAGCAGCAACTCCATAAAGTCGAGAACCAATAAGACAACCCGTGTCGTCCTTCAAGTGAAATTTCAACTGCAAAGCTGTAATGTTATAGTGAATTCGACTACCATTTCCTGAAGAACAATCCAGGTTCATACAGGAGAGATAATGCAATCCCGCATTATCTCGGGTGACAATTCTTTTACAAAGAGCGCTGTAAAAACAAAACACTTTTTATTAATAATCTCAATTAAGGGGAAGTTCTTTTATAATTGTGCCAAAAATTGGCATGTTTGACAATTTTTTTTGAGGAATCGAAATGACTTGGACATGTACCCTTTTTTGCAAAATGTCTTGAAAACTGACCAATAATAAGAGCACATTTTCTCTTGTAATTGTCATATCCAATTCTGGCATCAGCAATGAACAATACTGTACGATTAGGTTCCCAAACTTCAGACATACGAATCCACTCGCTTTTCCACAAACGAAGTTGTAGGGCATCTTCTGTTGTGCCATCACTGACCTCAAAAATACGATTGGTCAATTTTTGTCCATCTCGTCGAGCTGTGACCTCTCCTGCTTGACCAACCTAAAAATAATCCATACATTATTATAAACTATTATCTTAATAAAATAATAATTCAAAGTATACATTGTACTTTTCAAATTATTTCATTTCATGTCAATTTTTATAATTTTATTTTTATTTTTTATTTTAGTTTGCAATAAATATTTTCTGCTTAAACTTTTGTATTCCTATTTAAATTTTGTTTAAATAATGTTTTAAGCAAAAACTTACAAAAGTAACAACTGCCATAAAGCAGACATAGGTATCGTTGGAATCTTCAAGACTTGACAAAATATCACATAAAGGTTTGATTTGGGTTATTGGTCTCGTTATCATTCTCAGCAGAGAAAGATATTTTGCATAAGCTGGACTATCGTGAGCTTGAATCAAAGATGATCCTTCGTTGATTTTAATTATGAAAGAACTTGTCGCACTAGGAACGTACATTTCATTTATACTGTCTAGTTTTCGCAACTCTACTTTTCCATTGATAACTTCCACTGAAATAATTAAATAAATGAAATTTTCATTTTCAATGTCATGTTATTGAAAGAAGATTAAAATAAAGGAAATTGGTTGTTAATTTTTATTAACTTACCAACTTGACCAACTCGATAAGTATTAAAATTTCGATTAATAAATTCGACTCCTCCCCAAACTTGAACATTGATAATATCAGTTGGTGAATCTCTCAGGGTAAATGTCCAAACTGCTCTCATTCCACTATTTCCATCTGAAAATATTTTTAAAAATTCGTATTATTAACCAAATTCATAAAAATTCAAAAGCTTAGTTGAACATTTTCAAAAATCAGTGAGTTTTAGAAAATTATGTTTATTTTTTCAAAATTAACCTTAACAGCTAAAAATATAATTTACGATTATAACTAATTAGACTTTAGATGATAAGCTTTGAATTTTATTGGAACCAACTTTGAATGTAATACCGAATAAACTAACATTTTTGATTGATTTGATTAAACTGTTTCGGATTCAAACTGCTGATTATAACTCCAATGACTATCGAATTTTGACTATTTATTTGCAAATCTTTTATATCTTGTCGCGTCACACCGGCCATTTTTATATAAAAACCAAAATTCAATCGAGAAGACAGTTAAAATTAATCCAAAATCGAAAAACTAGTTTTGTTCAGTCGCAAAACTTTCAAATCAAATCTGAAATGAGCAAAAACAAAATGGCGGCGCTTGACCGCGCATGACTATCTACAAGGCGGGAAATTTAAATTTATTATTTGAATTACATTTTTATGATAAATTCGTTTTCAAATTAAAGAAATATAAAATAGGAATAAGCTAAAAAATAAGTTAAACACATTTAATAAAAGAACATAAATTGTTGAAGAGCTAAAAAACGACTACGTCATACAAAGCGCCAACCTCTCTGTATCTCTCTCTCTCCTCCTTCTTATTAGCAATTCCAACTCACTTCATTGCAGAAAGCAGAACTGTCATGTGGAAAGGATTACTGCTAAACTGCATAATGTAGAAGTTGACACACTGTTTCAGTACGAACGTTGTTCTGATTACATTCTGCTAAAAAAAAACAAAAGTCTGGTTGTTTCTCAGTGTGTGAAAAAAATAAATACACTAATAATTCTTTCAGAAATTTGTAATTTGTTTACAATGTCTTCGGTAAGTTACATCAATTGTAATTTTAAATCGCACAAAATCCTAACCTCCATACTTTGTTTATGTAAACTATAAATACATTTTAATTTGCAATTTTTTTAATGATTATTTCTTTGTTATTTAAAATATTTTCATTTAATAAATAATTATTATGTTCGTAATTGAACAGAGACCAGATGATCATCGGAGAAAATGGAACCGAGAAGAATACGAGCGCATTGCTTTGCAAAGATTGCAAGAAGAAATTGCAGAAGACGAGTTAGGAATTCCAAAACAACCAGCAGTGAAAAGGGAATTGCTGAAACAACGAGATTATAAGGTTGACTTGGAGTCAAAGTTAGGCAAAAGTGTGGTTATTAATAAAAATACCCCTTCGTCACAAAGTGGGGGATATTATTGCAATGTCTGTGACTGCGTTGTTAAGGATTCGATTAACTTTTTGGATCATATTAATGGAACTAAACGTGAGTTCTATAATATAATATTTGTAGTAATATTTAGCATGAAGTAGCATTTTTGCACACTTTGCAATTCTGATGTTTATTTCCAATTCATTATTAATTGAGAGTATTATAGTATCTTAATCTAAAAGTTTGTTAACAGTAGTTTCATTTTCTTGTAACTTACTTTAACATTAAAAAAGTGTAATCTCAATTAAAAGTTAATAATTTCTAAAATAAGTGTTAAATTAATCTTTAAATTAATCTTTAAATTATCAATTTGAATAAAATATTTCACTAGCAAAATGAAATTCTATTTCAGATCAAAGAAATCTTGGCATGTCCATGAAAATTGAACGATCAACATTGGACCAAGTCAAAGCAAGATTTGCATTTCACAAAAAGAAACAGGAGGAAAAGAAAAAAGATTATGATTTTGAAGAAAGAGTCAAAGAACTAGAAGAAGAGGTGAATTATCATAAAAACAAATATTTCTAATGAGAAATTACTCTAAAAAAAAAAAAATAAATTGATAATAATAAAAATATTATTGTTTGACAGGAAGAAAAACAAAAACTCTACCGCAAAGAAAAAAGAAAAGACAAAAAAAGAAAAATCCAGGAAGATGAAGAGGAAGTTTCAGGGGCTGTTGATGAAGTTGCGTCAATCATGGGATTTTCTGGGTTTGGTTCAAAGAAGAAAAAATAAACTAGTTTAAATTCTTAGTGCATTCAAAGTTTGTTTGAAATATTGTTATATTTCATTGTTGTTTTGTTAAGAATATTATTTAACTGTTAAGGTGATTTCTCAAATGCGTTTGTTTACAAAAACGCGCGCAGCTACTTCACGAGCATAAACATTTTGTTTACAAAATAAACTATATTAGAACAATCGCTCATTTCTATAGATTGTCCTAATATACTTTTTTATTTCAATTTTTGCTTAGATTTGACAAAGTAGCTGCGCGCGTTTTCAATGTGGAAGTGGGACTGAGAAATCACCTTAATCATAAAGTATAATGGTGGCATCTATTAACTTTACTTTGTTAAAATTGCACATAAATGAAAACAGTTCAATGAACTTTATTCAAGAACAGTATGTGCTTTCAATTCAAATCAGTTTTAATAGTTGCAATACATATGTTATTTATTAATGTTAAATAGATTTTTATGTCGGAATATAATTCAGATAAACGAATCTAAGTGTGATATTCATAGTAGAATCATATATAAATGAATTCGAAAAAACAACATTTATTGTGTTGTGTGTGTTAACTAAAATGGAATAGTGATCTTTTCATGAAATACATTATTATTATTATCATAATAAAATATGTGATCTTTTAAATACATATTCATATATGTATCTGTATATTGTATTATATAAATTTATAGATTTAAAGGCAATAATATTTATGCGAATTTTGTAAGATGAACTCTGCTGTAAATTAATATACATTAAATTATATCAGAAAGTTACTATTAATTCATTTCCTCTCATCAAAACAAATATAATGCAGTAAAAATTCACTAAATTAATACTATAATATAAAAATAATAAACATCAGGTTTTAAATTATGACTTAGTGTTATCTCAAATTTCAAAATATCAAAAAATATTTTCTATTTTAAAATTTTTTTCAGATTGTGAAGTTTATAAACATTTTTATTTGTCAATATTATATGCAAAAGGAAAATCAGAATCATTCAAAATCATCGCAAGAAATCAATGAAATTTAACAAATTTGAAAGTTTTTCAAAAATTAACATTTCATTTGCATTAATTTCTTACAATTTATTTGTTCTTGATATATTTCGGAAAACTTATTTAAAAATTATGTATATTTTATACGAAATTAATGCAAATATAGAATAAATAGGTATTTATTTAAAATTTATGCAAAATTTACCTCATTTAACGACTCAAATTTATGGAAATTTTACGTAAAATGTTTAGAAAGTTTTACACAAAATTGATTAAATAATTACATAAATTTTACGTAATTCTGGTTGTCAGGGTATTTATCTAATTGTATTAAATCATTACCCTAATAACACAAAACATTTTAATATACGTTTAGAATATTTTCAGGAACAAATAATGTTCTAAAAATATTTTGAAACATACTGAAAATATTTTGTGTTATTAGTGTAATGTTGTCCTTAAAAATTTTATAATACTTATATTTACTTCATAATACCTTTATAATTGTGTAATTATTTAGGTTTTGTATCATCTTATTGTATATTATATCATTATCACAATGCTAAATTTAATTTTCCTTGGACATATGAGCTTTTCTTGCGAGCACGTGAAAAAATCTCTTTAATATGTAGAGGCGTGGAAAATAGGTAAAAATTGAAATCAGTTTCTAAAACAAAAGTTAAACAATGATTTTATTTAATTTGTTAACTGATTAACAAAAAATTAATCACAAAAATGTGCGTTGCAAATTCATGTTACTAAAGTATTTCAAACTCGTTACAATCCTTTTCCACCAGATGGCGAAAATCATTCTAACCTACAAAAAGTTTATCATAAAATTGTCGCAAATTGTTCCGCAAAATAACAAAAAATTGGAAGTTATATCAATTAAATTGATCTAATTTATTAAATATAAAAGCCATATTTACAAATGTGAGTTTTTAACAATACATATATATAATGCATTCTAACTTAAATGAAATAATTTTGTTCATTCAGTATTCTTGTGCTCATATTTCAATTTGTGTGTTTAGATTCTGATTTTTATCATTCTTTACTTTCATAAATAAATTTTCTGTACGAATAAACTGTAATTCAACTATTAAGTTATTTTCATTATACTAAAACAACTAATTATTTAATTATTTACTGTTTGAAAACAATTTTGTTTGTTTATACTTTTAGAGATATTTGTTTATCCATTTATTTAGAATTACAATAAATATTATAAAGGATAATGTTATTTTTCAGATGGTATATAGACATGTTTACTTTCTTTCACGAACAGTTCTTGTCAAAAACAAGGATGTTCAAGGAGCTTGTCGAACAATGAATAGGATATGTGCAAGTGAAGGAATATTTGAGCAATTTCGACGGACCAGATATTTTGAAAAACCTACTCAACAAAGGAGACGACTAAATTTTGAAAAAATGAAATCAATATGCAATGAAGATTTAGCAAGGAAAATAGAGTTTGTCTTGAGAAAAAATCGGTTAGATCCTTATCCTGGACGGAATTAAATTAATGCAAATGTAAAATATGAAATTAAGAATTAAAAGTTTAGATAAAATATCAATTTATCACAAAGTGGCATTTTGATTGTGAATTTTACCATAAGATTCTCATTATTACTTGTTTGTTTAATCATATGATTTAATTAAATTAGTGTCCTAATTATTCAAATTAACAGACGTATGAATAAAATGTTTAATAATTTAAAAATATTATGGGTTTTAATATTATTTATGGATACCAAATTCAAAAATTAATCATATATGGAAGTAGTGGTGAAAATATAAATTTAGTAGAAAGTACTATTTTGACAGGATTCTAGTGGCAGGCAAATGTAATAAAGTGAAAATGACAAGATTTGAATAAATTGTTTGGTTTTTTAAGTCATTTTTTGTTTGCCAAAAAGGCAAATAAAAATAAATATGTAAATATGTAATAAATATTTACATTTTATTTCTAATGCACAACAAAGAAAATAATGTGATAAATATTGTTACTTTAGTATTTTAATTATTCTGATTATTTGCATTTGGCATATTTTTTAATTTAAATAAAGTTAAGATTGCTTATTTAATATCAATCCAATAATCTATTTGTGACATTTTATTTGCAGATTATGAAATATGGGTTTCCTGGTTTGGACAACATTAGATCATATGACGATTTTGTACTGTCTTATGATCGTAGAAATAGAGTGGCACATTGGGTTTTCGAACACCTAACAAAAGAAAATTTAAAGTACAATGAAAAAATTGATAGATCCAAATGTGAATTTAAACCTGATACAAGTATTCACCCATATTTCAGGTAAGAAAGTCATGTTTCTTGGAAGATGTTGAAATTGCATAATGGTAATAATATTGTTAAAGTCTAAATAAATTTTAGATCGGACAATTCTGATTAAAAGGGAAGTGGATATGACAGAGGACATATGGCAGCTGCTGGTAATCACAGATTAGAACAAAGTCATGTCCAGCAAACATTCTTTTTATCAAACATGGCACCTCAAGTTGGTAAAGGTTTTAATAGACATTCTTGGAACAGATTAGAAAAGTATGTGAGAAAACTGACAAATGTATATAAAGATGTATATGTATGTACTGGACCACTCTACCTTCCAAAGTAAGTTTGAAATGAAATTTATTTTACTTATGATTTTAGCAAAAAATACTTAGTCAAAATAAATTAACTGATAAAAGCGAAAATTTCACATAATAAATATGTTTAACATTTTATTATATTACAGAGTTGAAGCAGATGGTAAAAAATATGTAAGATACGAAGTTATAGGAAACAATCATGTAGCTGTTCCAACTCATTTTTATAAAATAGTTGTGGGTGAAACAAAAGATTGCAAATTGGAAATGGAAGCTTTCGTGATGCCAAATAAACCAATAGATGATAATACACCATTGACTGCCTTTCAGGTGAAAATCTATTATTTTTAAAAATGTTAATAATGTTAGTTGGATTATTAAATCTGTGTTTTGTTATTAGGTGCCACCAGAAAGCATTGAACGGGCTGCAGGACTTTTATTTTTTGACAAATTATCACGAAATCGATTACACAAAATAAATGGCAAAAATGTATGAACATTTACCTAGCAAATTTTATGGTTTCAATTGTCGTAGACATTTTTGAAATTAGTGCAATATAAAAGATTGGAATTAACAGTTTGACTATGGTAACATTACTATTTCAAGTTAGAAAATTTTAATCATCTGTTGTTATTTAAAATTGAACACATTTGTATATAAGACTGTACATAATAAACACTTATTTATTATAACAAAATTTATTACTTCAAGTGTTAACTGTCTTAAGTCCTTACAACTATTTTTTATACAATACTATAATTACTTAAAATACTTCCTTAAATACAACATAAAATGGTCAATATAAAAATATTTTTTGACTATAGTATTATCTCATCATCCTCATCAGTTATGTAATTAAAATTTGCCATTTTAAGGGACTTTTTACAATAAACTATGGTTTAAAATATAAATTTTAAAAGTTATTGCTAGATGTATAAAATTTGTCAATGTAATTTTGTAAAATCAACAGTTGATTAAAATAATACAATTTTTCCCATCGTTAGTAAGAACCATAGTTTGTGGGTTGTGGTTAAGGAATGAACATTCCTTAAAAATGGGAAAATTATTTTGACAAATATTAAATATTTTGTATATAATTAATTAATTTAGAAACTAATGAATATTAATTTACATTTCATTGCTATAAACCAATAACAATTTTTGACTAAAGATAATGTATTGATTTTTTTCAGTAAAAATCACGAGCTTCCTTTGGATCTATTTTTAAGACAAGGATCGAAGGACAAGTGATATTTTGTGACTTTTACAATCCTTCTAATAGTATATACTGTAAACGATTGCGCGTACTTTGTCCGGAACATTGCAGAGACCCAAAAATAAGTGATACCGAAATTTGCGTGAACTCTAGTAACGAACCTATGCAATATCAACTCATGGAATACATGAGTTATATAATGATGAACTCATGGAACAAATGGCTCAGGCACAAAATCGGGAACAAATGGAAGCGATGAAGGAGGAACTACACCGGAGACATTATATGCGAAAGCACCAAGAAACTGATAATAATAATTAAGTGTCTATAAATTGTTATCAGAAATTCGTTTTTGTGTATTGAATATAAGATTTGTATTTCGTACAACATTAAAGAAATGCTAAAGAATTAAAGTCAAAGTCTTTTTCAGTTCAAAATTAATACCTACATATATTATAAACACATGTGGAAAAAAAACATTTATAATAAAATGTTTATTTATACTCAGAAAAAAATTTCCATTGCTACTTACAATAGTGTTTTTCGGTTTGTTAAGAATATGGCTGGGTAAACAACTTGTACACACAATCTGTTAGAACAATTTTATTACATATTTATATTTTATTGTGTAAAGTGACATGAAATAATTTTCTGCTTATCAAATTAATTTATATATTTTCAAATAAACAAGTTTTATATACATATTAATAGAGAAATTCTTTTTTGATTATATAACTGTTAGTTTATTATAGATTAGTTTTTGGATAATATTTTTCCTTATCAGTTTTTACGATCAATTTTTCGAGGTTCTGTAACAGTTGGGGAATTTGGACCATACATTGTTTATCATCCAGAACATGATTGATTTCTTTTATTAATGCAGTATTGTCAAAGTATTAGTATGCAGAATATAATAATTTTAACCAATTTTTGGCCGTTGATGCGTATACGCAACATTTGAAAAAATGGTTTTCATCAAATTACATGTGAAATAACAATGTTAGACATGTTCTCGTTGCTCTTATAGATGAAGCTTATGTATAGTTGTAAATATATACAATTATAATTAATTGTTATAAAAAAATTCAATTGTTATTGCAAAAAAATGAAAAAAATTTTATTGCAAAATTTTCTTAATTTTAACATAAGAAATACGAATACGCAAGAAAAAAACAAAAAATATCAGTTTTTCGATGTTTGGCCAAAAATGGATTATCTTTAAATAATAAATGGTACATTGAAACTAAATTTAGAAACCAAAATAAGTTTATATTATGTAAAATGGTAAATTTTAAAGTTTTAATAATGAGAAAAATATGTTTTTAAACAAAATCGTTTGTGGGTTTCCGGCTCAGCCATCCAGCAGGTTCGCATGCTATCATGCTAGTCCCATTTAGGACTTTTTCTCAAATTATTCATAACCGTGGGAATCGTTTCAAGGATACTTTCATCTTTTGTAGTTTTTATCACTACACTATCCAGATCTTCCAATCTTTTTTATTCCACCCATAATTTGTGCGCATACTGCAAAAAATATTTATCATATACTATCTAGTTAAAAATTGAGAATATCTATATCGATTAATGTTTAATTAATGATAAACGGATTAGAATTTTAAAGATATTGATACGTAGATGTTCAAAATTACTTTAACTTACTATCTTTATATATTTCATCTGAGTGAATATTGCATTTCATACTCATCTTTATTCGCAGATATTTTATCAACATAATTTATTATACTTTCAATTAAAGAATAAAATAAGCTAAGTATCGGAGCAATTATTACTTTTTCGAGTTCTATCACTTTCAAAACATGAAATGAAAAATAAACAATTTTATCAATACTTTTACAAGTAAAAAATATTTAGTATAATTCTGTTAATAAATGTTAGAATATACCAACGCAATAAAATAATAAACATGTTATTAATTAAATTTTTTATTTTTCTATATAAAATAAACACATGTTTCATCTTTTACATATTGAAGTTGATATTCACAACTTTGCCTCCTCGTCCTCCTCGACCTCCTCGTCCTTCTCGTCCTCCTCGTCCTCCTCGTCCTCCTCGTCCTCCTCGTTTGTGGTGGCTCCCTCCGTTCTTACGCCTATCTGTAAATAAAATAATAATTAGGAAGAAAATTCATCTAAAACGGATTAGATATTAATCGTCTGAAGATAAATGTAAAGTTATTGTAAAAAACATGAAATATTTTTTGACTATCATTAGTTACATTTTTTTTAAACAAATTTCCCGGAAACATGTTAGTGACATGTAGATTAAAAGTTATAGCCCGTATGAATTCAAAAAACGTATCAGTTAACTAACAAAACTAACAAAACTTACAAGGTTTATTTGCAACCTGACGCTCGACAGGTGCAAGATCCCCGCCATCTGGCCGTATAGCTACCGTCTCCTCCCCTTCCGGACCATTGTCGTGCGGCGGTGGAATTGGTGGGAGCTGTGGCGGCGGCAGCGGTCGGAATTGTGGCGGTGGGAGTTGCGGCGGCGTAGATGGCGGCGTCGACGGCGGCAGCGGTGGCGTCGATGACGTCGATGGCGGCGTCGACGGCGGCAACGGCGGCGTCGACGGCGGCGTCGACGGCGGCAGCGGAATGAGTTCCGGCGGCAGCGGAATGAGTTCCGGCGGCAGCGGCGGTGGCGACGGCGGTGGCAGAAGGACCTGCGGTATTTGGTAATAATACCAATCCTGGTGCTGCTGCAGGTCTCGCTGCTGCTGGTCTCGCTGCCGCAGCTCCTCCCGCAGAACATTCAGTTGTCTCTGCAGGAGGGCTACAATATCTGCGTTAGCTGAAAATTAAAAAGACTTTTATTAATAAATTCAATTATTTAAAGCACTATTATAGAGAAAATAATTTTCTCTATAAAATTTTTGTAAACAATAAAAAAACAATAATTTTGTAGAAAAATAATTTTTTATAAACAATTTTACTTACCTCTTTCATCCATGCCGATGATAATTGTTCTGAAAGCAGATACACATCTCTAGTGCCAACTGATAGAGTGAGAGAGATAGTCTATTGCTAAGGCTATGAACCGAGCTTTAGTAGAAGTTTCATCAGTTATCAACAGGTGGCGCTATTGACGGATTGTTTGTTCACGTATTGTTGCGTCTCTTACAATGTTTTAAGACCAACAAATATCAATCGAGTGTCACGGAATTTGAGTTCTGGTGAATATAAGCGATTGACTGATTAGTTTGTTTTTTAACAGTCGATTTCTGTGGTTTTGATATTGAAGAAAACATTTGGGCATATTGTATTATTCAGGTTAAATGTAAGTACAAACAGCTTTTGTCAAACTTTTTTAAAATCGAAAAACCCAACAAAAAATATTATTTATTCAACTATTATAATTATTCTACTCAAGAATTATTATTCAAATTAGTGTATTTATATTATATTATTATTTATTATAATAAACATATGTAATAACCTTAACCTATAAATACTTTGAAAACACAAATTTATATACAGATATCTATCAAGATTTCTATATAGATGTTTATATTATATATTTTTTTTGGAATTCAAATGCCATTTGTAATAGAAAATCGGTATTTACAGAATACCAATTTCAAATCAAATTTAAAATTCAAATTAGAAAATTTAAATTAAAAATTCAAATACAAAATCATAATACAAACTCAAAATTTAAATTTAAATTTATAATTCAAATTTAAAATTCAAATTCAAAATTCAAATGTAAAACTCAAATTCAAAATTCAAAATCAATATTTAAATTCAAAATTTAAATTTAAAATATAATTCCAAAATTCAAATTCGAAATTAAAGTTCCAAATTAAAATTTAAATCCAAAATTAAAATCTAGAATTCCAATTCAAAATTCAATTTGTAAGTTCATATACAAAATTCAAAATTGAAATTCATATTTCAAATTTAAAATTGAAATTTAAAATTCAAATTCAAATTTGTAATTCAAATTCAAAATTTAAATTCAAATTTATAATTCAAGTTCAAAATCAAAATTCATATTCAAAATTCGAATTCGAAATTCAAAATCAAAATTCAAATCTAAAATTGAGATTTAGAAGTTCAAATACAAAAATCAAAATTTAAATTAAAAAATCAAATTCAAAATTGAAATTCAGAATTTATATTCCAATTCACATTTGCAATTAAAAAACAAAAAATTTAAATTCAAATTTAAAATTCAAATTCATAATTTAAATTCAAAATCCAAATTAGAAATTCATATTTAAATTGAAAGTTCAAATGCAAAATTCAAATTAAAAATTCAAATTTAAATTTGAAATTCTTATTTAATTCTAAAATGATATTCGAAATTCAAATTCGAAATTAAAATTTAAAATTGATATTTGAAATTCAAATTCGAAATTCAATTTCATAAATTATATTCAGATTTTTGAATTTTGAATTTAAATTCAAATTTTAAATTTGAATTTAAATTTTAAATTCAAAATTTGAATATGAATTTGAATATTGAATTTGAATTTGTATTTTCAATTATGAATTTTTAATTTGAATTTGAATTTTGAATTTGAATTTCGAATTTTGCATTCGAACTTTCAATTTGAGTTTTGAATTTGATTCAAATTTTATATTTTGTATTTAAGCGGAGGCACCTGTGAAATTTCAGCTATAGGAAGGAAGTCGTATAAACTGTTGAAACTTATGTCACGTATATAATTTTTAATTTTGAAAATGACCACGTAAAGTAAATTTTGATGGGGCTCATTTTTTTATAGGTTAGCGTTCGTATTTCCGTTAATTTTTGGAATTTCGTGTAATCCATACGACATTTTGTTTAAAATCTTCTGAAAAGCATGTAGACAAATTTTCATGAAAAAATTTTGAAAATTTAAGGCCCTGTTACATTTT
>JABFPQ010000143.1:0-14938 GCA_022817265.1 Masnerella sp. ZL-2020
CAAATCTTTAAACTTAACTATGTAAGTATTTAATTAATATAATATAACATTTTTTTTTGTTAAAAAAAATAATAACTGAAAAATGTCTCAAGGCATAAGCCTCTCCCCTAAACTAAACTAATTACCGATTCTGGATTTTAATTATTTTGCACGTAATTGTCCAGTTCACATCGAACAATTTATATATTTTATTACATGGACGAAAATACAAATGTTAATGTTAATTTTAAAGCGTGTTTCCAGTTCACCAGCTGTCGGGTAATCTTATTAGTTGAATAAAACATGAAATTGTGTCTAAATGATGAAAAATCGAAAAGCAAAGGTAATGAAATGAAATGGATGGAAAAGGAAATAAAAATCGTAACAGGTCACGTTGATTAGCAGATATCTTAATCACCGATTGGCGCGGCACACGGTCTAATTAAATCGTAACTCAATCGGGCCTGCTTCGAGACGATCGAATACGGCCGTTTTGCCTGCTCGCGCACTTAGGGCCACGTGTGTGGCGTGCAATTTGCAAAGGTGGATTTCACCTCGCCGAGAAGCATTACGCTCCGCGCACGGAGGTACCAAAGAAGAAAGGTTAAAGGTCTACTGAAGATTCCTTTATCTATCTCAGAAATGAAATTTCATTCAACTCTCTGCATTTTCGTCGATCTTTTTTTCATATTTATTATGATTCCGTGACTTTTTTATTGACGATGCCGAATAGTGAAAATTTCTACTTTCATGTACGTAACGAAAATGTAAAAATAATTGTGTGCTTTATTGATATTTCGAAAATTATTATGTATGAACTTTAGTATATAAAAATTATGAATGGAAAATTATTCCTAGCGATGCTATCATCTATATTTCCAGGATTTATTGCACATATTTTAGTCTTATTCCCGTAATTAAATGCATTATTAATATCGTATATTGATTACCCCGTGATTTTATTTCCAATGATATAATGTGGCTTATTATAGTTTTAAGATAATTAATTATTCAATTACGACAATAATTAATTTTATTATTATACGCATTCAATCAAAATCTGATCCAACAGAAGGCGAACTCCTGCGTATACAAACTGTGTATTTCATATTTCTGATATTTATCCTATTAAATATTCCTTTGAATTTCATTGATTAATAAATTATTCAAACAGGATTGGGAAAATGCTTGCAGTTATTTTGTCGCGCTGTTTGGATGATATTTCTAAAACTGTATATATTCAGCTAGAAAATGGAAGATAATGGTAATAAATTTTAACAACCGATTATAATAATTTTAATTGTAGTAAATAAAATTAATACTATTAAATCGAATAATATGTTATACAATTCGCAAATAATAAGATTTCTTAAACAATATTTATAAAACAATTTAAAAGTGGTTTTCATTTGTGATTAAAAATTGAACTAAGAACGCTATAAATATATTAAATATGAAAAACATTAAACACAAATATTTGTTTAATGTTATAATTTATTAAAAATTTATAAAAATAATTATTAATTTTTTTTCTCAGACATTTCCATATCCTAACTTTTATATATATATTTCAAAAAATAAAAATGTGTAACAATAATATAATGACTAAAATTAATGCACATTACTTTTACTCTCACCTGTCGACACTTTAATTTAAGCTGGAAGTTAACCAAATCGTGTTCATCGGCTATTCATTAATGCATTCAAGTGGTATATCGAGAGTGACATACATCTAAAACAATAATGATCCAATCGCATTCTATTGATTAAATCGCATATCATTCAATGAAATTTACTCGGATTCTCGTGTCATTAAAGGCATTCAACTATTTTCTTAATTGAAATTCGTGATCGATAAAAAAATTTGGTTTTAGAAGTAGTCTATCATTTATTAATAATAATACATGTTTTATCAAATTTAAAATTGCTTATCGATAAAATTGATAAATATCAATTTATCTACCACTGCAAAAAATTATTGAATAACAATCTAATGCATTTCTATTTAAACAAATGTTTTCACCGTAATCTATTAAATTTTACTCTTTATTAAAAATTTGTTATTTCTAAAAATTTTCTATATTGTACATAATGAAGTTAAAAAAATCTATAAGGCAAAGTACCCAGTCTTTGACAGGTGACCAGTCTTTGACAGTCTCATACTATTATTAATGTAAAATACAAATTTTATGTGAACAGTTAATAAAAATTACCGTATTGTAGATAATAGTAAATATGCATTATTAATTTATACATTTTAACTAGGACTAATTTGTTGTTGTATTTTAAAATACGTTTCTGTCAGAAATTAAGAGGTTATGTTGGTATGTTACTTTGAATAATTATTTGATGACACATTTATTCTTTTTGTAAAAAATTTCTTGATGAATCATACTTATTTGGACTAATGCAATTGTTAATAGCATACATTTTGATATTTTTGTTTGATAATCGATTTTATCCAATAAATAATGATACTGTCCATCACAGTTACAATTGCATGGCTCACTTTTGTGTACAATATATATTGTGAATTGCAATATAAAAAGATAAAGATAAAGTTTTAACGTTATTTGAAGATGATTTTGTTAAAAAATATAATTATTACATATTGGCAACTGGTTTTTTATACGAAAACATGAAAATAACTGGACTTTCGTCTCTTATACTGTCAAAGACTGGGTGTTTTACCTTACATATGAAATCATATTTTACACGTTTAAATTGTCTTTTAAGGAATGTCTGGACAAATCTTAACGTTCAGACGTTGTTCAAGCGTTCTTATAGATATTTGTCTATACTTTTATTTAAATATATAAATAAGGTAATGCAATACTCTAATATAGTAAAGATATCTTGATCGTATATAGAATTTCTCTGATAAAATCTCTGACAGACTCTGACATGTGTCAAATATATAGCAGAAAAAAAATGTTGTGGGAGATAGTATTTTGGAAAGTAATAAAATACTGCGACGGTTATAAATACATTTTGATAATACCCTACATATATTTGAAGAAAACACGTTTTTATTTCAGGAACGATTAACTGGAGATATTTCATCTAATATGTCTACACATCCTGAACATGCATCTGAACAAGGAGTTGACGTACAAGAAGATGAATCAAGTTCTGATGAAGAGTCTGCTGCAAACATTTTTGAACGTTTAAAAGAATTGGCAAGCACAGAAGATTTTTTTCAACCAGTTGATGTACCAGTGGCCGCTAGTAGAGGGGATATTCTGTTAATGGTGCTGAAGTATGCAATAAATCAGCGACTTTCACAAACAGGATTAACTTTGTTACTGGAATTAATAAATGGCATTTTTGCTTCGCCGGTTTTACCACAATCGCGTTACATGATAGACCAGCTATTTGACCCTAACAATGCTGTGACATTTCATGCTGTATGTAACGTGTGTGGTTCTTATCTTGGAAACTTGACATCTGAGATGTCACACGTTACTTGCTCTGTATGCAACAATGTAGTTAATGTGAAAGATGCGAAGTATAAAGAAATTTTCTTCACTCGGGATCCGTCAAATGAGATACGAAGTTTGCTCGAGCACAACAGCAATTATTACAATAACGTTGTAAATGAAAGAAGTAATAATAGTGGAACATTGCAGGATATTTATGATGGTATACAGTACACAAATTTTATTAATAATCTACCTCAAGAAGACCGCAAATCGTATGCCACAGTCATATTCAATACAGATGGCTCTCCTGTATTTGAAGGAAGCAGTAAGTCATCCATATGGCCTATTCAACTTATAGTCAACGAATTACCAGCTGAAATACGCATGACAAATGTTATACTGTGTGGTTTGTGGTTTAGCCAAAGTAAACCACAAATGAATACACTTCTAAAACCATTTGTAAATGATTTAAATAAATTATCTACTAAAGGACTGGAGTGCATGGTACAAGATGAGAAATTAAACATAAAAGTGTATGGAATTTGTTCTTCCGTCGACAGTGTGGCTAGGGCACCCATGCAGGGTTTACATCAGTTTAATGGAAAATTCGGTTGTAACTGGTGTATACATCCTGGGGAACAGTCTACAGAACATCGTACTATGAAGTATCCTACATATGAAGACGTTCCAGAAAATAGAAATCAATGTACTGCTGTGCAGCATATAGAAGAAGCAGTTCAAACAGGGGAGCATTGCTACGGTTTTACTAAATGTCCAGTACTACTTAGTTTGTCTTCATTTAATATCATAGAAGGATTTAGTGTTGATTACATGCACTGTGTACTTCTAGGAGTTGCTAGGCAATTTAGTAAATATTGGTTGTCAATACGAGGGGAAGCGTATTCTATTAGCAATGAAAATCAAAAATCCATTGACTTGTTAATGCGTAAAGTTAAATCACATAGTCAAATTGGACGCTTATCACGACCTATTGAAGACAGGAAATATTGGAATGCTCGGGAATGGGAAAACTGGATATTATATTACAGCGCCCCTATTCTGAAAATGTTTCTACCATTTCGTTACTGGAAACATTGGGTAACTTTGGTTGATGCTTTACACATTTTATTACAACGTGAAATTACCGAAGAAGAAATTAGTACTGCTGATAAACTATTAATTAGCTTTGTTAAAGGTGCACAGCAATTGTACGGATTGATGGCAATGTCTTACAATGTTCATCTAATACTTCATTTGGCGAAGTCAGTAGAAAATTGGGGACCATTGTGGGCTCATAATGTTTGTTTGTTGTTTTCCATTCGAATCTGGGAATGGAGATATAGTAAAAACTATACACGCAGCCAACTGAGTTGCAAAACAAGTTTGCCGTTACATAGCTTTTAAAACAAGTTTCAACGTTATAAAAAGTTCAACAAATTTTCATCACGCTTCCAATTTTGCTCGGCAATTTATAAATAATACTGGTAAGCGATTATCCAAAAAAACATTTAAACTGACTAATTGTAGATACGCAGGAAGCTCATATGTACTAGATGAAAGATTAATGCAAATTTGTTCTGTGTCTTCCACAACCTCAGAAGCATATGGTAGAGTAATTGAAGGTGATTGTGTATATGCAACCTCTACCAAAGTTAACAAAAGGTCCGACAATTCTTTTGCTGTTCTTCGTAATGGCAAACTTGTACAAATTTATACATTTGTAGTAGACAGAGAGAACCAAAAAGAAATAACGGTTTTTAAATATTTAACAACTACTCAGTATAACGACTGTAAATACCTACAAAAAGTTATCTCAATTGATGACGAATTAAACATTGTAGATACAAATGATATAAGTAAACCGTGTGTTATGCTGGAAATAGAAAATGAGAAATACGTATACTCTATATATATAACATTTTATGTACATTATAAGTCAAAAACAATAATTTATCCAAGTGCTTTCATTCCAATTTTCACCGGTCACCCCAAGTGATAAGAAATTGTTGAATTTTTCATCATGATTTTCATATTTTCTTCAATGTTGTGCTTTGCGCTTGAATTATTATTACAGAGTAATAATTGTATATCAGTAATAAATGTATAATCTTATTGATTCAAGAAAGTCTCTAAAATATGAAACTACCTTGCAAAGGTAAAACACAACGAGGCAAGGTTTTCTTGTTTCCGAAGTTTTTTAAACACATAATGGTACAGGTAAATGTACCAGTGGCGGAACATGTCCCAGTGGCGGAATTTTACTAAAAAGTAAGAGAGATAGATAATGCCTTTCTTACGACTGTTTTGCCATTGGGACAAAATATTAACCGTTCCGCCACTGGTAAATTTACCTTATTCTTCAGTATTCATAAAGCTATAAATTATGTTTTTCAATTATTTCGACTTTTTAACCCGCCGCTAGCAGCGAGGTTTTTAGCGTCTTTGTTCAGCTGCAAAAATGTCACTCTGACTTCTTTCTCTTGTGAGCGTGTAGCTCATAGCGCGACCAGCGGCGGGTTAATGTGAATTTTAAAATCATTTAGATATATTTTCAAAATTGTATTGTTCTCCATAATTCTGCATAAAAAAGATGTGATATCATTTAGCGAGGCAAGTATTAATATAAATTTTACAATTATACAAATCTTTTAAAATGAATTTAAAAATAATTTAGATATATTTACCAAATTTAATTATGTTCTTTCAAATTCTGCATAAAAAAGATGTGATATAATTTATTGAGGCAAGTATTGAAATATAAAATAAACAAACAATACTTCCTATACCTAACTTTTAATTCAGAATTCTCGTTTAAAATGATCATTTTTTATATTATATATCCGGACAAATAAAACTGTTTCTTTTAGGTAAATTTGTTCGGATTTCAGCGCTGCACCCTGTATATATTTAACGCTTAACAATAAAACACTAAAATGGAGTTTTTGAAATATCTCCCGGCCTTGAATCCTTGCCGACCCGTTCTTTTTCATCAACTCGGGAGTAAGCGCGTACTTTTTGATGACCTCTTTGCTTATCCACAAAATTGCTGCTCGGTTTTGACCTTTCTATAGAAAAGTCTTTCGGTCTGACATATCCTATTCATGTTTCACTGAATTTTTAAAAAAAATTGCAAAAAATTGAGAAACACAAATGAACATGCAAAGTAATTATTTGGGCGTAAAATATTTTTCGGGACATTTTTCCATTCCAAGCTATTATACTCTAAAGGAGTTCATAATATATTCATAAAGTGCGCAAAAAATGACATCCCAGTTGCAAATAAACGATTCGCCAGGAACAGATTTTTCGTGTTTCTGGCGCGTCAATGGTGCGTCGGTAGCGCGTCGCTGGAGCCTTGCTATAAGAAATCGACTCACTATGGATGCAACAATGTTGAGCCGGCGATGGCCCAGCGACGCGCCAGAGATATCTGAATCTCATGCGTATAGGCGTCGCCAGTTTGTCGCTGACGAATCATTTTTGCATCGCGTTGCTAGCGAGTCACTCATTTGCAACTGGACTCATTATTATAATGATAACTTTCGATCAGGCCGAATTCATTAATCTATTAATTTATTAATAATTTTTGTCACACTTTTATGGACTTTGAATGTAATTGTACCCATTCTTGATTTAATGAAAAATATTTAATCTATACTATTTAAATATCATTCAAGTAATTTTGTAAAATAAATGTTATTCAAATTTATTTCAGTTGAACATTTTAAAATTCTGATAGGACTGAAAAAAATGTATTTTTCAGCAATAAGAAATATTATTAAGTCTCGTTCGCAAATCCGATCTGCGTAACTGAACGAGTCTTAATATAACTCTATGTTTTTAAGTTTGTTTTTTCAAAAAACACTCAAGTTTTTTTTCCATGTGAATAAATCAAATTATGACTTATCAAACATAATTATGATTCTTTTTTCATCTTACAAAAATTCATTATGATCAATTCTGCATTAATTAATTTTGCCCAGGTATCGTATGATACTAAACTTAAAATTCAGACAAATTTTCGAAAACTTTTTTTCCACTGAACATTTTGGCAATTTTGTGGATAAGCAAAGAGGTCATCAAAAAGTACGCGCTTACTCCCGAGTTGATGAAAAAGAACGGGTCGGCAAGGATTCAAGGCCGGGAGATATTCCAAAAACTCCATTTTAGTGTTTTATTGTTAAGCGTTAAATATACAGGGTGTGGCAAAAGTTTGGAAACGGTCAAATATTTTTGGTAACGGCAAACCGTTTCCAAACTTTTGCCGCACCCTGTATATAGGGTGCAGTGCTGAAATCCAAACAAATTGACCTAAAAGGAACAGTTTTATTTGTCCGGATATATAATATAAAAAATGATCATTTTAAACTAGAATTCTGAATTAAAAGTTAGGTATAGGAAGTATTGTTTTTTTATTTTATATTTCAATACTTGCCTCAATAAATGATATCACATCTTTTTTATGCAGAATTTGAAAGAACATAATTCAATTAGGTAAATATATCTAAATAATTTTGAAATTCATTTTAAAAGGTTTAAATAATTGTAAAATTTAATTTAAAGGGTTATGAATACTGGAGAACAATTTTTTCAAAAAACTTCGGATGCGAGAAAACCTTGCCTCGTTGTGTTTTACCTTTGCAAGGTAGATTTATATTTATATTACTTTTTTAAATTTATTATATCTCTGAATAAAATCGATTTTTTGTATGAAACATAATATTAATACTTGCCTCAATAAATGATATCACATCTTTTTTATGCAGGATTATAGAAAACATAATTCAATTTTGAAAATATATCTAAATGATTTTAAAATGAATATATTTAGGTAAAAAATGGAGTAAAACTGTAGTGTGCCATGGTCATTCGATTTTTGCCATTCTTTAACATCAACTCATTATGGCAATAATTTAGTATTAAGTTTTCATACAATGTAAAAATAAAATGACACTTAGCGACCAAAGCAGTTTAATTTAAGGTTAGGTTTACATTTTTAAATGTGTGCGCACACTGTGTGTTAAAAATAATGATAGTAAGAGCATACCTGTCATTTCAAAAATGCATTAAGGGGACTATTCGCGTAAAAATGGCTATTTTCGTCAAATTTCTTGAAAACATTTATTTTACATAATATCCATCTTTCAAACTTACTTTATATGTGGTTAAAAGAAAAAACCCAAAATCCCGCTTTTTTAATGTTTTTTTAAACATATTTCATAACAGTGTATAACCAAGTGAATGCAGAATTAAAACTTTAAAACGCTATATCTCGAAACTTTATTTTTCGTGTTTTTCAATCTTCGTTACAATATTCTGAGAAAAGTTTTCATCCGATTTTCTTGATTTTTGCTTCAAAATGATTAGAAAAGTCTTCTACAGATAAACGTAAGACAAATTTTTTAAATTTTGTTTCATTCAAAAGTTATAACAACTTAAACAAAACTAATGACTAATATTTTCCTATTTTTTGACATTTTAACTTTAAATTCATATAACTTTTGATCAAAACAAAAAAACGAAAATTTGTCTTTCAGAAATATAAACAAAGGTCAAAAGATTCACCCAAAAAAAAATTTCTCAAAAATATTGAAAATTGTTCTCAGAATATTGTAACAAAAACAATATTTTTTTGGCAGTTTTTTGTTTATAAATATTTTGTTTTTTGAAAAAGTTTAAAAAATGTTCTTCGACATAAATTGAGATACTACGGACTATATATGTGCAAAAATTCAGATCGATTCATCGAAAATTACGGATTTTAGCCATTTTCGCGAATAGTCCCCTTAAAATATGTTATTTAAAAACTCTTCAATTTTAGGAAGTTATGTATATTTGCACCAAAATACTGATAATATAATATGAAAACATAGTTGCAGAACGGTTTTTTTTATTACTAAGAGATATTTTTTTACAACGTTATGAAATACTTTCAATTTATTAACAAAAAATGATTACTGTCTGTATTGGCAGAAATTATAGATACATAGAAAATGAACATTTTTTATTAATGGCATTATTTTGTTTATTAGTTAGAGCTCTTTATAGAAGTAATGTTTGAGTCGCATTGAAAAATCTGTACAGAGCCTATATGTATGGACAATTTTTAATAGGTATATATGATGGGAAAAACTGGACAATAATTATGAATAAATATATAACATTATTTTCCATGGAGATATTAAATCTGCAAGTATCTTTTTTTACATCAAAATTTTATTTTGTCTATGTTGTTTCCAAAATTAATTATAACGAAATAAAAATGTATTTTTTCTTGATTATTTGCAACTTTTTTGACAATGTCAAATACCTCTATAGTTTTTTTTCTGAAGTCCTAGTCCCAATATGATCACCTAAAACATATTTTTTGATATATGTATAATGTTGAGCACTAAAACAAATTATATAAGGTGAATGTCCCGATTTGTAACACCGTAAGCAGCTATTTGAATCCATACTAACACTACATTTTAACATATTCCATTAGTTTACTTTATCTATGTAAATTTTGTTAACTTCAAATGTACTCTATAAAATATATTCACGCTCTTAAATTTTATTATATTAAGGCAAAAAAACCTGTTGCTCTTTGGTAATTTGAATTAGCAATTTAATAGACATAAATGAGGAAAAAGCATAAACAGATCTTAAAACATATTATATTTATATTTTTTTGCAGAATTTGTGTTATTTTTGTTGACTTAAATTTATTTAATATTCATGTCATCAATGTTTCATTGAATCGTAATTAAATCAGTAAAGAAACATTAATAAAAACGTGTACATAAAATTTGTTGTTAATTTTGTAAATTGCAGATATTACAGATATCAATTTTTAATTTTAAGTAAAATTGTGAAAAGGAAATATAATTTTAAGACAAATTTGTCATACAATATATATACTATTGAATCCTTCAATTTAAAGAACTTAAAATTGTAATTATATATCGTGTTTATTTTACAAATACAAGGTTTATACATGGCGCAACCCTTCTTTTATGAAAAATAGTACCTTCTCTTTTTCTTTTCCCAGAATTAATACGAATAAATCCAATGGCGATTTCTTTTTCACGTTGCTTGGAATAGTAATGCTGAAAAGCACCACTTGCACATTTGTTTGAACTTGCTGGAGTATAATAGCTTTCCTTCATATGATCCACAAAGAGGTTAGAAGTAAATTCTGCCAACTCATTTAGACGACTAGGTGAAATCCTTTAAAAATGCATATTGGCATAATCAAAAAAAGGATTGTTAGTGGTACACATGTTGTCAAGATATTTTTACTCAATAAAATGGTAAATTAAACTTGTTTTCATTGAGGATAGAAACTCTAATCTTCACAATTGAACACGGGCCAATAAAATAGAAAACATTTATCTTGTATAATGAAAGAAATTATATTTAATCTACACTATTATATTAAATAAGTTTTATCTTTTAAAGAAACTAAATCTGATAAATCATATTAAATGCTTCAACTACAGTTCCTATCTTAGTGATGATTTTTAAAGGATGAGCTGAGACAAAATAAATTTTAGTTGTTTTGCTTATATCAAAATGTATTTCAATATCGAAAATATACTCAACGATTCTTATAATTTATCATAATTGTTAAATATAGTTAATGTAATAAAATGAACTTTGATTGTTGTCATATTAATGATGAACGTCAGAAACTATTAATTTAAATAAATCGTATATTTTAATACTGTCATATAATTATATTACTTATTGCGTGACTTACGATAGTGAATTGGTACGATTAAATTCGTGATTTACTACGATCTGTGCTACTTTACTTTTAGAAAAGTATGTCTTCTTTTTTTCCTCTAAAAGTTTTTTGTAATTTTCTGGGTTTCGTTCGTACTCATAAGCTCGTAACATAAATCGACCATCATAAGATGACATCAACACTTGATAGATATAATTAGTAAGCCTAGGATCGGTAACTTCTGTAAAATAAAATGATTTTTAACAATATACGCCAAATGTAATAGAACTAAAATTTAGAACAACTTGTAGTTTGTTATTAATTAACTATATTTGTATGAAGTAATAAATAAAAGTATGCAGCTATCACAATATATGAAAAAATCAACAAATCATTTTGACGTAAAATCACCTTGGTTATGGTTTTGTTCGCGAGCTGCAACTTTATCCTCTATTTTTGTGACTCGAGGTTTGGTTAGCACAGACGTTGATAGATCTAATATAATAACATTTTCGGAGTTCGAATGGATACTGGGTTTTGAATTGGGAATTGCAGTTGGAATTGATGCATAATTTTGCAATTCAGGCAATTCTAAATTTGGTTCACTACGGTGAAATGGAAAGTTTGTATTCAATTCTTTAGAAGAAGTAGCAGCAGGGATAATGTTGGCGTGAACTGTTGAAGCTGAAGAAAACGTCAATTGTTTGACAGCTGATTGCTCTTTTGGGAAATTGGGAAACAGTGAAGCATGTACGAACTGTGATATGCCAGTTGTTGGTAAACTGTCATGGTCAATCGACGATTGTTCATTATCCGCTGTAAAAAGTATTACACCTTAGTATACGTAGAGTGATTAATAATGACATAATGATTAGTATATTTAATCCACATTAAATTAGAGTTATTGAAAACACGCATTTCAAGAGAGAATAGAAAACAAAAAAGGGAAAAAATTGTTATTAGAATATGTAAACCAAAATTGTATTAAAAATAAAAAGAATTAATTAATATAAGCAAATAAATTCAATTTTTATCATTGATAAAATAAAACTATATATTTGTTTAAAAGGTTTATTCAGAAATGGAAACATAGAAACATAATATAAGACGTGTTTGCATTGTATTTTTAATTGATAATTTATTAGATATACGTTATAAAGCTTGGAATAATGTGTTTTTTATAATAGAAAAATTTATACATTTGTATGCAAAATTTTTTATGTTTTTATTTCATGGATACATAACAGATGATCAGAAAATGTGTACATATTCCAATAAAATAATGACGTGCAGAATAATCTAAATGTCAAATTTAATAACTCTATTGAATTTATCAAGATAACTGCTTCAAAATCATGCTAATCTTTAGTAATGTATCAAAGTAAACAAATCAGTTAATAATTTCTATTATTATTTTATAGTTAATTAGATATAAATTATATATTAATAAGTAATTGATTTTTTAATTTATTAAATAGTAATATTATTATATAAATAATCTATTATACGAAAATATTGAGATTATCAATTTTTAACTACAGAAGTGGCTACTATCATAGAAATAAATACAAAATAGAGAAAGGAAGAATAAAAGAATCAAGATTTATAAAATAATGCCAAACCCATTTCACCACGTTATTCTAAAAATAAGTATAATGTTCTAATTGTCGCAGCCTGATTCTACTTCTCTTATGGTATATGAGGTTAGGTAAATTAGTGTCAAATAAACCTGTTAAAGAAAATTAATTACATTTTAAAAAATGAATGATAATACACCGTTCAACAATGGTCATGAAAAGCATTCACAAATTGTTAGTAGTTCAAATGACAAAAATCACTTTACTTTCTATTAGGTATCAAGTTATTATTTCCAAATATTTTTATTAATTTTATTTATAAACCATTTATTCAATCGATACTAATAAGTCAAAGTAATACTTACCATTACCATGAATATAACCTAAAATTGGACTCCCTCGTCTTTACAAATAAATTCACAAATCTAAACATCAACAATCTGTTAACTGCGTTGAACTCTGTTTACATCGTCACGTGGTCCTGCAAATCACGCGCAGGCGCAATGACTTATTGGCGCCAAACGAGTCTGGTTTCTTCGCGTTGACGAATTCGCAAGACATCCGTTGCGTCTCGAGCAAGGTTTCTTGCTCATTGAGCATGCTTGCGAAACGTGACAAAAAAGCATGTTTTCATGAAATATTTATAACAAATATACACTAATTCTGTAATATTAAATCAAATGCTAAAATAGTAAGCATTTTATATGCCAGAGTAGTATGAAATTTCTTTCCGTGCAATGTAATGTAAAGGCAAATGTTTTGTACAATTTGCATTTACAGAATCAAAAAAATGATTAGATCGGATTTCATGAAAAATTCATGAAAAAAAGTTTCGCTGAATCCCACATGTGGCACCGCTTAGAGTCATCAACAATGCGAATTTTCGTAAAAAAAATAAATTTTCAGGGTTCTGAAATTGGATGTGCTAGAAAACAAGGTTCCGCATCTTTTTTAAGCAGAAAATCGGGCGAAATGTGCGTTTTGTCCGCCCGAAAAAACGGGTAAAACGCGCAATAGATGCGGCAATTATGCGGCGCGTTTGTGACGAACACCGCGCAGAATAGTGCGCTGACTGCGTTTTAGATGATTGATCGTCCTTATTATCATTTTCTTTATACAATAATCATTATATTATATTTCATTAATAATAAATTGATGTTTGAAATGAATTTCTACTATAAAAACTGAATTTCTATATAAAAAATCAATCATGTATCCTACCCAAAAATCATGCAAATTCATAAGCTCTTAAAAACATTTATTTTTTTTTATTATAACAAGTACTACTATCTTTTAGAGGAACTCAGAAAAAATAAACTGCAAAAAGAACCAGCTCAATACAATGAAAAATAAAGAAATGCCAAGCAAAAATGTAAAGTACTGTTTTTCGAAAATTGCTTAAGTTTATTTAAAAAATTCGTAACAAAACTTAATTATTTATAAAAATAATTATCATATTCGTATTCTGCATTAAATTTCCTTCAAATTTCATGTTTATAACATTATGTTTGATTCATTCCTGTAAGAGTTATTCAAATCTATATAGGGCGGGTGCCAATTTGGCACAAGTGGTACTCATGACGGTACAGAATTGAAGTGGTAACTATACGGGTTGATAATAGATTATATTGAAAAGTTGAAAAATGAAAATTATATTATATCTAATTTTATTCAAGCGGACTTATGAAAAAATATGAGAATTCTAAAAATATATTATTATTGCCATTATTTGTTTATTAAGATGATTTTGAGGCTGGTAATGCGCTAAGGTCTCATTCTGGTGCAAATAAAATAGGCGCAATTTACACAACTGTACC
Organism: Masnerella sp. ZL-2020; assembly: GCA_022817265.1. Taxonomy (NCBI): domain Eukaryota; kingdom Metazoa; phylum Arthropoda; class Insecta; order Hymenoptera; family Scelionidae; genus Masnerella; species Masnerella sp. ZL-2020. Next base: position 14,507 of record JABFPQ010000143.1, read on the forward strand.
TTGTTTCTCACCTCATATCTCATCTCATCTGAACAATATTTTAGTTATTGGTCTTTTCTATGCTAACGATAAAAAAGCTTGTTCGAATAGAAAAATTGTTGAGCTTCTCGTGAATGAACTGAACGATTTAAAACATAATTGTATATATTGATACAACTTGATGGATAAGAGCAGAAAATTTATTTTCAATTAGCACTGGTGCTTGGGGATAACTTGGGTTTAACCCATTAACAACCATGGCTTACACAAGCCAGACAGACTAAATTTAATTACGCAATCACCTGCATAATTGAGAAATAATCGACCCGTATTTTTTTATTTTCAATTTCCAATTGTTTATAACCCAATTGTTTAAACAAATTGCAGAAAATATGAATTTATACAAAATGTCTTAGCGAAAAATTGATAAGAATAAAAAGTTATTATTTTTTT
>JABFPQ010000144.1:0-14917 GCA_022817265.1 Masnerella sp. ZL-2020
ACAACAATTTTATTTTTCCTTTATTTTGTTCGTCGGGCGATTAAATCCCTTCAAATTTGCCGCGACAAGTACATTTTATATCTGGAAATAACGTTAATAAATTTTAAATTGCTATGATTTCGCAATTTTTTCGCATAATCAGACCGTATTACTTTTGATTAAGTTATTTTAATTATGATATTATTTCTGCAACGTAATTACTTAAAACGTAGCAATCCAGACTCCGCTTCGAGAAGTTTTGTAATTGTGTTATTACTTAATTTGACGCTCAAGACACGCAGTAAAGAGGTACATCGATAATTGCCTTATTTATCTTCATAAATAGAAACAATTACGAACTTTCCGCCGACGTAATGAAAATTAATTATTGTTATAAAATCATTACCACTTCTCAGCTTACATCAGTTTCGCCAAGAATTTGTTTATGAAAAGCAGAAGTTCGGGATTTAAAAACTGAACAAGTTGAACAATCGCATTTTTACGCGAATCGAATTACAATACGGTAATTGTTCGCAGTTATTTTAACACGCGAATCAAATTCGCGAATAACGAATTTTGCGGAATTACTTCGGTTGTTTACTTTTCTATTACGCGAAATAAGTTAATTGGCTTTAAAAAAAACATATTTAATCAAAACGACTGACAGTAGCCAAATATTTCCGGTTTTTATTAATCTGTCGAAACTTTTTTTTCGACGATTGACAGAGAACGATTAATAATGAATTGATAAATTCGCGGTGCGATTAATTATAATTAACGAAAATAAACAAGCACTTTTGGGGCAAATGAGACGAAAATGAAAATGCAGGTTGGGCTTTGATTTTTGAGGTCAAAAATAATCATGAAAAAATATTTATTTTATATTACAGAACGAAAAAAGCAAATGAAAAATTAAATATAGATAAAGTAGATTGTTATTAAAAAAAATTCAATCTACTTTATCGACCGAAGTTTTGTTACAGCGCCAGCTGTGAAAATGTTTAACTCAGTGACGAATAAAATGGCACTGAATATAGTTAATAAACTGTCCCTGAAGTTTTCTCAGTGAAAAAATTAAAAACAGAAACTAAAGTCTTTAACTTGTATAATTTTTGAGGTTAGAAATAGATAGTTTCTATTGAAAATAAACACAATTTACAATTAATTAAATCTAGTAAAAGAAATTACAAAAATTCAATTTTCCAGTCTACTTTACCGACCAATTTTTTCAGCGCCATCTATTGATATTAGTACGAAGTAACGATTAAAATGGCACAGTGTTTATTAAATATATAACCTAAAAACAGCTTTCTGTACCAAATTACAATAACCGAAAATGAATAACTTAAACTATACGACATACCAGTTCCTTTAAATGGCACTGCCACGCCATCTATCGACCGCATTAATTGCCTTATTTCGTTTAACATATTTCTTCATTTGTTGAGAAAAAAATCCAAAACATTTTTTTTGTACTTCATAAATGTTGTTATATCAATTATTTGTTATATGCAAGATAAATTTCCATAAAAAATACCTATACAATTTCGAGGTCCGTCACCGAAAGGCAAAAAACTCATTGGATGACGCGCCTTCACAGCCTCTTCTTCAAATCTCTCTGGGTCGAATATTTCTGGATTCGGATATATTGAACTATCATAATGTATACCATAAGTCGAAATGAATATTGCTTGGCCTTTAGGAATTGATACGTTTGTACCAGTAAATGTATATGGTGCATAGGATTTTCTCAGCAGTATGTGACCTGGAGGATATTTTCTCAAAGTTTCTAGAAACATAGATAATAAACGAATTTGTTATTATTGCATTTTATAAATTACATTTTAATAATAATATATATTTTAAAAACCAGTATTTTCTTTGAAAAATATTAAAAATACACAAAGCCCAAAAAAATGCATCACTCTGAAAAGGTCCAAAAGTTGATCATTTTCAAATGTGGGGCATTTCGTTATTTCCATCGGAAAGAATCGTGACAAAGATTTTACACTGAAAGTCTGGCCCAGTAATGCCTCCTGTGCGAGCCGGGAATGGTTCCGGTTTTAAAAAAACAGCATAAAATCTGACCGCGTACGGCAATGGCTCCTGTATGTCCGGAAATGATTCCTGAGTAAACCGGAATCATTCCGGTTTACTCATCAGTTTTGTCTTGTCCTATCCTAATTTTTTTATAAGTTTGACAATCAGCACACCTTTGAAGTAATAATATAGTTTCAAGCAGTAATGAAAATAGATAGAAAAAATTTACACTATGTTTGTTTAGAAACCACTTTTTCAGACCATTCTCTTTCATTTTGTCCATAATGAAATTTATGTGTATTATATGGTCGTCACAAATAACCATATATGACTCATTCAATTGCAAATATATGAGCTATATATAGAATATATATTTTTTTCAGAAGGGTCATTTCATAAATTATATATACAGAAACAATAATAATAGGCGGAAGATCATAAAAACATGTACATATATTAATGTAATATTTGTCTATACAAACGGTCGCAGCTGAAATGACTACACATCCATTTTTTAGTACAAAGAATAGTGTTTCAAGTCATTATTAATGCTATAAGTCGATAATCTTAAAATGAACACTTTTTAGCCCATTTCGTTACAGTGTGCGTTCGTTACTACGACAATTTTCATCCAAAAAATTCGATTTTTTTTCAAATTCAAGGGAGAAGTGTCTACTTATTGACCCTTTTGTTGCCAATCATTTTAAACTCGCAACAGATGGCGCTGCTTGCAATTGTTTAAATAAGAAACAAATTACAAAAAAATGAGTCATCTTTACATTAACGCAGCAACTTTTTGAGCATACATTCTCGATGCTTTCGTTCCAGAATCAGAAAATTTTGAGTTTTTCAAACATTTTTTAAAAAAAACATCGATATCCGATGATACCGGTCAAATTTAGGGCCATTTGAAAAAAAAGTGCACTTTTGAACTTTTTTGGACATAACTGTAACATCATCCATCGAAGAAAGGTCAATTTTTTTTTAAATTGAAGCTTAGAATGTTAGCTTTTTGAATCTTTTGCTGAAAATCATTTTTATCATGTCCTATCATGCAATTATTATTAATATCCGAAGTAAATGACTTTTACAAAAATTAGAGCTAAATCCATTGAGAATTGCGGTACGCAGCTCTTATCAAACATAACCTATTTTTTAATAGTTAATATCAAATAACTTACACAATTCATTAATTTCAGTATTTTTTATATATTATCTTGGTTATATTAGCTAAGAGAAACACGATGCAAAGAGAATTATAAAAATCAATTCATTATTTACGATTTTAGCATTTTTGCTTGGACGTCTCCTTAAATATTCAAATGTTGTTTCTGAATAGGTTTACTTAAACTCAATTATCGCCTGAACCCTACAAGTTATTTAGATGTTTTTTGGCGTAAAAGAAAGGGTATTAAATTCTCTAAATTTTGTATTTAGGAGCATTTAGACAGTCTATAAAAAGGTTTTAGAAAAGCCTCTTGTATTTGTGAAAATGGCTGATTATTTACGTTTTTTGATGATAAAAGAGATATATAACTATCATAATCACTTTGAAAACGTCTAAAAACATTTTTAAATTTATTTTATAGTTTGTAGAAATGGAATATAGTAATAAAAGTGTTGTTTGAGTACTCTAATTTAACGAAAAAAAATGTTTTTCTAAAAGTATGTAAAAAAATCGATAATTTAGAAAATATGTTCCAAGATGGCGAAGTGCTGACTTGAAAAACAGTTCAAACATGTTTTTTCAACACCCAGAGATGATCTGATGCAGTGGCTAACCTGATTTCCTCCAGGGCCGCTACACCATTGTTATCCTGCTACCCCCTTTGCGTCATAGTTATTTACTATTTTTACACAAATAATATTAGATTCCCATGATAAAACGGCAATATTTCAAAGTTCATTAAATCAAATATATTGAACCTTTTTCAATTTTATGTTAAAAAGCTTTCATTAATGGGTGGTGCCAAGTTACACTTAAGGCGATAATTGGCCCTAGTTAACGTTTACAGCCTTAGCATGCATTTTTCAAATAAGTAAAAATACAGCGAGAAATATTTATTTTGAGGTTTTACAAGCTTTGTACAAGTCAACTAAAACTTGGGTTTTTTGGTCATCAAAAGAAGCAGTAAAAAAGAAGGTGCCATCATCATTTCAACGTTACCCTAATTGTCGTGCAATTATAGATTGTTGTGAAACTCCAGAAACTGTTGAAAAAAAGAGCACTGATGTATTCCAGCTACAAATTGCATTTCACAGTCAAACATCTAGTTGCAATTGCGCCTTGTGGCCTAGTCTCATTCGTATCAAAAGGATATGGTGGCCGTGCAACTGATAGTTTCATTGTTAATGATTCAGGTTTCATTAATTAAATAGAACCTGGTGACGAGATTATGGCGGATAAAGGGTTTCCGCAAATAAAATCAGAACTTCTGAAGCACAACAGTATTTTAATTATGCCACAATTCTACAATTTTCTCGTAACGAAGTGCTACAAGGCTACAATATTTCGTCATTCAGGCTTCACGTGGAACGATGTATTCAACGTATTAGAATTTTTAAAATTTCAGATTTTGTTTCCATTGAAATGATGCCTTGGAAAGATAAGATCATGTACGTAGCATGCGTATTAGCAAACAACAAAGAACCACTTATTCAGGAACACTGACTTCTAACTACGCTTTTTTTAAAATACTACGTTTTTTAGGTTTAATAAAGTAAAAATAAAGTGAAAACTACGTTCTTTTAGGGTTTGTAAAAGTTTGTATTTAAATACAATCATTTGAGTATTTACATAAAATCTGTGTGTATTTATTAACAATTTTCATGCATTCATATCAATATTTTTCAATAATAATACAAGATAAAATCAGTAATGCAATCAACACAGTACTCATATACTTCATCGTAAATGTAACATATTTTTCTATTCCAGAAATTCAAGTCTGCATTGTTTGATTTAAGACATATCTTGAAGAAGTTTAATAAAATAGTCAAAATAAAATGATTCTATTTTTGGAATCAAGCAAGACAAGAACTCTTTATCTCTGAATATCAATAGGTGGACTTGAGCAACTGATGAAAAAACGAAAAAATGACAAACTGTAATGTTCAAAATGTGCATCGATAATTGAACTTGAGTATGGTATTGGTGCTTTTTTTCATTTCAGATGTTCAGAATTAAATCCAGATACGCCACTTGTTTGAAAAAATGTATCTTCTCTATTTGCGTATGAACTACAGTACATACTATCAATTTTTGCACCCTTTATGATACCCTTATGATACTTTTCTAGCTGCTTTTGTGGCGGGCGATTCCAAATCATAGGTTGGTCTGTCTTGGAACATGTATTTTCCGTGTTAATATATATGCAAACTGCAGCTGCATGTTTACAATAACCCTTTTCACCTTTGCAGTTGCACACTGTATCGACAATTTTTCGAATTGAATCCACCTTTGCACAATAAAAAATATTTCAATTAAATTTTGAAACGTTTATATAAATATAAATTATTTAATTTAAATTCTTAACAACTTAAGTTTTTTTAAAATATTGTTTCTTGAAGTCAACACACAAAATTAACATAATCAATGTTAATATTATAATATGTGAATTATAAATTAATTTTTGGGGTCCTGAAGGTTTTTATTACCTCAATCACTACATCATAATAATTTGTATTTGTTTTATTACTAATTGCACTAACATTCCGCACCAATAATCCTCAACGGCATTGCAAAACTGTTTTCAGTCGTATAATTTAATATAATATAATTGTAGATGGCTTATAATGTATAAATAAAAAATACATTACAAGTAATGTACAGAATATAATTCATATCACATTATTTGTTGCCTAAATAACTATAAATTTACTTCGTTTCCTTAATTTAAACATTTAACAACACCAACACAATATTTATACACAAAACTTAACGTTGATAACGAAACATTTTAAGTAATAAATCTTTTTATATAAAAATAATTCAAGATTCAGTAGAAACACACAATTCGGTAAACGCCAGCTCCGCCGGTTCCACCGAATTGCCACCAGATGAGTTCACCACCCCCATCAATACTCGAAAAAAGTAAATATGGAAGATCCAGCGGAGGGCTTGCAATATTACACAAAAAGAAATATTAAAGCAAACTTACATTAAAAAATTCTAACTGGATTGTTATAGAGTTGTTAACTAAAACTAGTCATATGATAATTGTAAACGTTTATTTTGATCATTAAAGAGAAAACTTTACCCAAGACTATAATGAATTGATCAATTCACTGTCAGCGGAGATTGGTCATCTTTCTATTTACGTTGGAGGTAACTTCAATTCTAGGGTTGCTGATTTGAACCAACTGAACGATGGAGCTTACTTAGGTGAATGTCTATCAAGTTCAAGGTTTTCTCTTGATTCGGTCAGCAATCCGGAGGGGTTGAGACACACCGATGTAATGGAGAATTACTATTTCCTTCTTTTAAATGGCAGATCAATAAGTGAAACTCCAGCAAACTTTACTTTCCACGGTACGATGGGCAAAAGTATCATTGATCTAGTCTGGTCTAATTTACAGGGCACTGAGTTCGTTCATGATTTTCAGGTTCTTACGCGTATTAGTTTGCCAGACCATTTTCCGATAAGAACTCTTAATAACGTACTGCCTCCTGCCAACACTCCTGTAATCTCATTTATCAGTCTACCTGAGCGACTGTTTTGGAACTCTTCTAAAACAACTGAATACATGTATCACATCGAAAACTCTCGCTTGGTGGGAGATATATGTGACGAGGTAAATATTGACAACCACACGTTGATAGAAATAATTCATACTACCGCGAGAAACCTTGACTTGATCCGCCCTAGCAAAACTATCAATCTGGTTAACAATGGCAAGCCCTGGTTTGACTGAGAATGCTATCAATATAAAAAAACTCTTAAAAAACTTTTGAACGAATGCAAGAAATGTAATTTTAAAAACAGTATTTTAACTCTATACCTAGAAAAAAAAACGTATAAAACTCTGCTTAATGTTAAAAAGGAATCCTATAAAAACACAATCTTTATGAAATTAGGCGCAACTACAATCCAACTTCGTACTGGAAAATTATCAACACTTTACGAAAACCCCAGATTAGATCAAATGTTATAAGCTCTGAAATTTGGGAAAACTATCTGCATTTAACCTACAGTCCTCCAATTAACTTAAATATTTTATCCTTTGACGTTGTTGACTCCGTTTTAGATTGCGACATAAGCATCGAAGAGTGGAACATGAGTCTTAATAAATGTCAAAATGGCAAATCCTCCGGAGCCGATAACGTGAACTTCGAATTTTATAAAAACTTATCGGAAATTTGGAAACTGTTCATCGTGGTCTTCTTCAACAAAATTCTGTCAACTGAAAGAGTCCCTGATGATTGGGGCAGAATTATTGCCTCTATGATCCCAAAATCGGGTGATAAGCAAAATCTTGAAAATTATAGGTGCATAGCTCTCCGAAACTGTGTCTCAAAGATTTTTACCCAGATTATCAATCGGCGACTGATGACCTGGTCTGAGAATTTTTCAATAATTCCAGAAACTCAATCTAGATTTAGAACAAACAGAAACTGCACAGACAACATCTTTGTTTTAACTTCTTTAATTCAAATTAATCTTTTAAAGCCTAAGAAAAAAAGCTTGGTTGCTTGCAACTTCGATGCGTGGCGAAATTTGAGCGTGACAACGTCTGTTTGGACACTTGGAACTTTTAAATCTGTCGGTCTCGCGAAATTTAAACAAAGCATTTACGTTCTCTGTTACCCGTTATGTATGTAACAATGTACATTAGTTTTTTTATTTTACTATAAATTTTTGATTTTTTGTGAATTTTAAAAATTTTGAAATAGCAGACATTTTCATTACTTTGAAATAACTATTTTTAAAATATTTTTCCATTTTAACCACCGATTTAAGTATCCAATTTCAGCAGATGGTATGCTGATATTATTTTCTGTTTACATTTCTTGTAAACAAAAAAGTTCACCGTAGTTCTCTAATATTGAGAAATTTGATGATGAAAACTAATTTTAAAGTTTGTCTGTGGTTAGATCGCCGCGGTGGCGAATCACACAGAATCAGAGTAAATCTTTTTTCATTTCAAACTTACCCGTATTAATTACGGGAAAAGTTTGAAATCTTATCACAGAATTTATTTATTCACAACATATTACTCATTTTACTAGGGCAACGATATTTCATTAAGGATAACTGAAGAGAAACTGAACTCGTTTCCGATATGGAACTGTAGAATCTTCTGATAGGTTTATTAACTTACGCCGGTCGATTAGTAACGTTGGAATAAACTTCATACGGCTGGGCATGATTTATCCGTTTGCTTTCTTCAAACAAATTGCATTTAAAACTATATTTGGCATACTGGTCCTCGTTAACGGGATGACTGTGCGAATTAACCGAAAATCTAACGTTATGTTGGAAAGTTCCTCCATTGATAGACTTTAAATTTACGGAGCACAAATTAATTTCATGATGTCTTTTCACCTGTGTTTTAATAATGACACTAGTTTCTTTACTGCATAATTTTTTTTGTCAGGTACGTCAATACGTCAAAACGTGCATATGAATTGTCCGTCATTCGAATGCTTTTTTCGCATGTTCTGATACTGTTGCATGCGAATGTTCTCAAATTCATCATCTAATAACGGCACTTCATCGTTTATTAATTGAGAATCAGCTGTTCGGACAGTCTTGATGACTGTATAACGCATTCATTCCTCATGGCACAACCATAACCTCAAATCTGACACAAGTACTTATACTGGCGTTGCGAGTGATTTCTTTGTTGCAGTTTGCAATTATCGCTCGATCTTATTTACTTTAAATTCCATATATTTACTGATAAGCATATATATGATTAAGTATACGATAATTTGCTACATCTCTGAGATACATCTCTTTCATTGCGCGGGGCGCAGTAATTGATGACACGGCCCTGTTCCACTGCTCCGACTACATTACCGCCGATCAAATCTACCAACCTAGTATCCACACATTGTGATACCTTGTACACAACACTGGAGGACATCTGTGGTCTTATGAAATTTGGTTACGTCGATTATCGATCAAGGGCGCCACTGACCATCGCCGCTCTAACGTCTGCACTGTCATTCCGCGGTATTGCTCGTTTTACTTTCATGCTTTAGCCGCCTGTCACATTTCGTTATCTACCGCACACGATGCCGCTACCGAAATGTTTACAATGTGATGCTGGTATCAGTCGAAATACGGCTAAGACAAGTTGTAGTGTGTGTCGCACTGTCTACCACGACAATTGCGCAGTTAATCTACGAAAGACATAGAGTGGCGGTTATGCTCTGTGTTGCGGTCAGTCCGATCGCTCGCGCAGGTCCGGACTTCTTACACCGCGCTCGCCAAGGAGTCCGCGCAATGATGTTATAACTGGTCAAGATCTGAAAGATGAACTTGAAGATTTATTCGTAAAATTTCGTGCTACTTTTTCAAGTATGCTTACGGACTCTTTGGACGAGTTGAGAGTGCAAATCGATGGCATTGAAGATAAAGTTTCTGGTTTTGATGCCCGACTGAAAGCGCTCGAAAACGCGAACACATCCCCTGACCTTTCTTCCGCGTCGGTACAGGACGTCTGCCATGAACTCGAGGAACGTCGCAAGCGTGCTCTTAATGTCGTCGTGCTGAATTATCCCGAATTCGCAAATACGAATGATGAGTTGAATGATGATCTGAATACTTTTAACAATCTCATTAAAGATATTCCTGCGTGCGAACCTGCGATCTCGGCATTACGCCTTGGCACTAAAACTACATCTATGCATCGTCCACTGAAATTATCGTTTAATTCTGAAAACAGCGCCTTAACTATTTTGAAAAATCGTAATTTCTTTAATGTTCGTGAATTGTATTTGAAAAATGACCTCACAGTTAATCAGAGGGAATATCTCTTCCAACTTCGTATCGAACTCGATCGACGTATTAACAGTGGCGAGCGCAATTTGACGATAAAATACATAAAGAACGTCGCCAAAATTGTCCATAAAAAAACGCATAAAACGGGTATATTCTGATAACCACTTCAATTTTAGCAACTTAACTGTTTTTTATCAAAATGTGCGTGGCTTGCGAACGAAACTTGATTTGCTGCGCGCATTTGCACTTAATTCCGACTCGGACATTATTATTTTAATTGAGACTTGGTTACACGAATCAATCTCTAATAACGAACTAGGGCTTTTTAATTATGTTATTTTTCGCTTGGACCGACCCGAACGTAGCGGGGGTGGTATTCTGATTGCGATTTGAAAAGATCTTTGTAAATATCGACAACTACAAATAGCCGACAATGGCATTGAACAGTTAATTGTTGAATGCAAATTTGCATACAAATCCATGATAATCGGGGCAGTTTATATTCCGCCTTCGGCCGATGTCACCTACTACGACCGTTTTGCGAACTCGCTCGACTCTCAACTTCAAAATTACCTTGAGTGTGACTTTTTTATTACTGGCGACTTCAACCTCTCACAAATTTTTTGGAATAACTCCGTCAATAACCTTTCATTTTTTACAAAACATTCGACATTGTATTCCTCGGTTTCTGGGGCAATTATCATTCGGAATCTGGCGAACTTTTACAATTTAACTCAATGTAACCAAATTGCTAATATGAACGGCTACACTTTAGACCTAATCTTAACATCACTTAATCACGTTGATGTTCTGCATGAACAGAACCACTGTTTACCTATTGACAGTCATCACCCACCGCTCTCGATCATTTTACCTTTAACGCATAACACATTTTTTGATCGACGATTCATTTACTACTATGATTACGATAATGTAGATTACAATAGTTTAAATTACGCACTTAACTGTATTAACTGGGACTCTATTTTTACATTACGACGTTGATCAATCTACTGATATTTTTTACAATATTCTCTTGGATATAATTAAATCTTACGTTCCTCTCAAGAAACGTGTTATCGATAATTTCCCATACTGGTTTGACAATACAATAAAAAACATGATTTTAAGGGGTCACCTTGAGGGGATTGACCTTAAGGGGTCACCTTAAGGGGTCACCTTACGGAGTCACCTTAAGGGGATTGACCTTAAGGGGTCACCCTAAGGTGTCACCTTAAGGGGATTAACCTTAAGGGGTCACCTTTAGGGGATTGACCTTAAGGGGATTAACCTTAAGGGGTCACCTTTAGGGGATTGACCTTAAGGGACATACACACACATAACCAACTGTCGTTTGAATACAGACTAGAATACGCGCGAGCGTGGCGAGCGTGTATTCTAGTCTGTATTCGATATACAGATTGATGAGTTGAATAATAGTTGATGTGTTATTCATTTTCTCTTATTATTTAATAAGTTGACTTTCTTATTCAATTCAAAATTTCCCCCGAAGGGATTATAACTGCTTGCAGTTATAACGTGTAACTTTTTTTTATATTTTCCCATGTCCCGCTTTACCTGCCAAAAAGTAATATTTCAATAAATATAATAAATATAAGCATTGTATATTATATTTTGCATGCTATATTGTATAATTATGTTCTATATACATTTTTCGATAACGTATGACAGTTGGTTAATATTTGAAAATTGTTTAAATATAACATACCAGTAGCTTTTGTTGGGCTTCACAAATATGCACAAAATAATTATAACAATTAATGTAACGTTTGTTGATTAAAAAACACAACAATCGGCCATTAACTAATGACAAAAAACTTTAAAAGACGTATTGTTATTATAGCAACAATTAACAAAGTTCATACGCCAACTGGTAGATGGCGCCACGAGCACATGTCGAACCATACAAATGTGTCCCGCTTTTTCTTACTGTCCCGCTTTAGCTGATTTTACGGTACGTCTTTCATATAGCTGAAATTTCATCGGTGCCTCCCCTTAAATAAATTCATAATTTTTTATTTGTTTATAATGTCCATGTACATGAATATTTTAATAAAAAAATTTGGCGTTTAATTTATATGGCCCAGCACAAACATACAAAATATCTAACGAATCGAACAAATCTTGAAAAAACATGTGACCACATCAGAAATTCATCCTCCGGTTATATTTTTTCCTTCGGTGAATTGTGGACAATTTTTTAATTTACTTATATCGTTATCACACTTTTTGTGTGTCGTTTTAGATACCCGTTAAAATATTTATGAAAAACTATATTTTAATCTCAGTTTGATATATATACGGAATTTCAATTAGCCAAGACCTTACTTCTTCTGTAGAGAAATACACCACTTTGATTCGAAGTGTTAACTAAAAACGCAAATTAATTATTCAAGTTGAACTTTCTCAAAAATAGTCTGAATTTAGCTCTGAAAAAATTTTCTGTTGTACTAAAATCTGTTTTTGTACGTACTAAAAGAAAGTAACAACATTAGGTTTATTTTGTGCCTTTGTAATGAAGTTAATCCATTACAAAAGTCCATTAAATTATTTATAGTTACGTTGGCTTCTGAGTAAGAATTTACCAAGTGGCCCCCTAGAAAACCACAATGTTGTAAAATCTAAAAATTTTACCATCAATCTTCAGTGGATGACAAAATATAGCAAACGCTAAAATGATTTTCAAAAATAAAAATTATTAACAATGTTATTAACAAACAAAATTTTTTATCCTTTTTTCGTTTGAAAAATCACAAAACTTATTGTGATGATAATAAAATGAGTTTCATTGCCATTTTCGATGTAAGAAAATCTCAGCAATTTATTGAAATTGTTTAATTCACAAAAAAAATTGATTTTTTATAAACAAATCAAAATTTTTTAATCTTCTCAATGTCGTAGAAAAAAATTAAAAAAATAGTAATCATCTACATTTTATATAGAATCAGTTGGTGAAATTTAATTTTGGTATACTATACAACTCCGTACAGTGCGAATTTTTTCTTGACGCAATGTTCGCGTCCGAGCGCGCGCGGTCATATACAAGAAAGAGCGAATCGCGGCGCGCGCACTAACAAATTGCGATTGTCAATTATTGACATTTGTATGAATGTAATAATGGTATGAGTGCGTTCTAACTTTTACTACGTATGAGTATTTTTTAGTCGAAAATCATATTTTTGACTTGAAAAGTTGAAAAGTTTTTTACAATTATGCCTCGCGCTAACTCTTGTTGTAATCCGTTAAATTTGAAACAACACAAGTGCGTTTATAAAAACTTGGTTAAAGTCGGTGAGAAATGGAATGAAAAGTTTAAACCTTGTGTTGGTTTATTTATTTGTAAACCTTGCAAAACTGTAATGTACAGACAAACCGCTTTAATTAGAGTCTCTGAAAAAGTTTTAACCAAAAATGATACAGGGTATCTCGAATTCAATACCCGTTTTCCATATATTTGAAGAACTTTAATACAAGAAAATGTTGTTTTAGTGATGTTGGAAAAGACAGTGAATCTGACGAAACTGATGAACCTGTGGATGATTTAAATCGGGATCCATCATTTTCGTGCGATATTATTGACCTCAAATCGAAAATTGACAAAGTGAATGTAGTTCTTCAAGAATTTGATGAGCCACCAATCAAAATACGACGTACAAAGTTGTCAGGGTCGGACAAAAAAAATTGAACGAAAGCTTGAACACACTGAAAACCATGACAACAATACCTGCAGATTGGAGTATTCAAAAAATAATGTCTGTTTTTGACATTTCCCGACGAATGGCACGAAAAGCCAAAAAGTTGCGAACAAAAGGTTTTGCTGCTCAGCCATCGCGTAAGCGAGAAAGTCGTCAACTTTCTACTTCGACTATTGAATCAGTAGTCAATTTTTATTTGTTGGATGCAATAAGTCGAATGCAACCTGGGGCGAAAGATCTCGTTTCAATCTTGAAGGACAGGAAACGGCATAAAAAACAAATGCGACTGTTGCTATTAAATATATGAGACATACATGCTTAATTTTAACAAACTCTTCCTGAAATCAAAATTTCACTGTCGAAACCAAATTGAGACCGCGACAATGAGTTTTTGTTGATAAAAAAAGAATGCATAATGTTTGCATGCTAACATATTTTCGTGCAAAATACAGCAAAATTTTAATTCCAAATTTGTTATCAAAATTGTATTTTCCTTGGAAAATATAGGTGCACCCTAGTTGTTAAGACAGAGACAAGGCAGCAGTTCATGAACTTGCGTGAAGAGTTTCCTGCTTTTTATTGCATAATTTTATTGTCAGTTCCCAATCTGCATATTTTACAAAAAAATGATAAATTCTTTGCACGATAGTGAATTTGTCGTTCTTGATTTTTCAGAGCACTTTACCTGTCTTGTGCAAGATCCGATTTAAGCTTTCCATTGGGCAGCACAACAAGTGACCCTAAATCCTTATGTCGTTTATTACAAAGATCACGATAAAGTTAAACACACAAACTTTATAATTATTTCTGAACATTTGCACCATGATTCTATAGCTCAGTACATTTGTTCAACTGAAAAATGATTGATTATTTGAAAACTGAATTTGATTCACAAAACGTTAAAAAAATTGTCTATTTTAGTGATGGTGCTGCTTCTCAGTACAGAAATATATCTAATTTTATCAATTTGCTGTACTATAATGAAGAGCCCAATGTTGAAGCGAAGTGAAATTTTTTTGTCACTTCCCTATAAACACAGCTGCACGCAAATGATTTAAGCAAAATTTGCGTTGTGCGGTGTCCGCAAATTTGCTCAGATTTTGAGCAAATTCAGATTTACAGGTTATAAAATCATGGATACACGCATTTGATCAAAATTTGATCGAAGTGTGTTTTCAGGGAAATATTATCATAAAAGATACACGAATTTGGCCAAAATTAGAGCAACTTTGC
>JABFPQ010000145.1:0-14912 GCA_022817265.1 Masnerella sp. ZL-2020
GCGCATCGCGTATCTTAGTCACCACACTGAGGCCGCTTCTCCTTTTTTCGTGAATTTCCGCTAGTTAGTTACCTCAGTGTGGCCGCTTTTGTTTCGAGTTTTCCTTGCATTTTCGGAAATCAGTGTAATACAGTCCGCTAATTGCTATATTTCACCGCTCTTTTTGTTACCGCTTTCGCGGCCGCTAGTGAATTCGTGCTTGCTGCATTTTGCAAATTTCGTGAAGTTACCTCAAGTGAGGCCGCTTATTAAGTGTAATTAGTAATTTTTTCTAATTAGTATAATTTCGAAAGAATCAAAGTTCACATATAAATCAAAAGTTGCGTTTGATCACGTGAAAAAGATCAACACTTGCTTGAAAATAAAATTCATAGTGAAAATATCGTAAAAGTGTGAGGCGAAAATCGTGCGCTTCGCCCTTAATTTTTTTACAGCGAAAAAATCCTAACAAACAAGAAAAAAACTTTTTGAGGACACATGTTGGAAAAGGAGCTTGAATCTCGCTTAGATTGAACAAAGGAGGAAAAATATAATCACCACTGGATTCTTTTCATTATTCTAATCGACACTTTCTGAATTTTAGAGGAAATTAACATCATTTGGAAAAGGATTAAATCAGATTAAATTTTCAGAGTTTCAAGAATAAAAGTAAGTGAAAAGGACACACAAACAGTCCCTCATATAAATGACCTTTAGTTTTCGAGAAACTCGTGGCTAAAGGTTGTTTTCTGCCCTCCTTGGTGTCCTTTAATAAAATTGTTTAATCAATTGGTTCGAAAAATTGTGCCCTCCCTTTTGAGAAACAAAATTTCGTGGTACCACGTGAACTTGAAAATTTTCATTTGCTAGAATTACTTATTTGCGTTTATCACTAGAGTGCGATCGAATTTCTTTGCTCTTGCGTAACTTTAATTGCGATATTAATTTTCTTTTTCGAGTGCTGCGAGTATGATAAACTCATAAAGTTATTAATCAAAAATTTCGTTTGATAAAATTTATAAAGTTTTACGAGTACTTTTCTATAGTGAATTCATAAACTCATTGTAATTCATCTAATTGCGAAAAAAGTGTTTATTTATGATTGAAATTCATAGTCTTTACATGCGTTACTGATGATATCAAAAATTGCGATTTCTTAGATTGTTAGCGATATACCCGAACTTCGAACCAATTTCACTGCTTCATCAAAAGTAATTTAGTTGTGGGCTAACTGAGGAGGACGACTTAAATAGTAAATTAAAGGAGAATATTAATTTATTAATTAGTGCAAGAAACAGTTTGATTTTCATAGTAAAGTCTTTCATTATATTCAATCTATATCTTAAATGCACAAAAATTAAAGTCGATACCCTCAGTAGGCGAACAGAATTAAAATACTTCTGTATATATTTTATTGATATATTTTGTACCAATTTGCATTGTTTTATTTTGTATATAGTTTTTGCTATTTTGTGCCATATCACATATCTGCCCTTTGAATTTGCGCTTCTTAGCGTTGTGTACTTGCTACTTGCTACTGAACGTTTCTTCTGCTTCGCATCTTTTTCAATTAATCTAACCTTGTAGTTAATCTATGCCTTACCATCGTTGCTACAATTGTGCTAATTGCTTGTATTTTATATTTGCTTTTCAATAAATATTAGAGAGGTTTTAACACGGCTTGAAGAACAGCTATATGGCCAATTCGTCAAGCTGTGTCTTTCCTAGCGCTTGAGCGCAAATTTTCCTTGTTTTTTGTTAGAAAACCAGCTTTCCATGCATGTTGAGCAATTTGAATAATTATCTTAAAGCTAAAATTTAATGTTGAAGTACTTTTCAATGCTGACAATATTTTACATCTAAAAAATCAAATCAAATTCCAATCAATTCAGGTTAATGAGAGAAATAAAAGTTAAATTTCCTATGTAATGCATGCCTTTTAATTAGATTGATGTAAACTCAAAATCATATAAATATTAAGCTCAAATCCAATACACGAAGCTTGCAACAACAGGTAGGTGAAGATTTAGCTAGTTTATCAAATTCCTTCAAAATTTTAACAGATATAAATCTCATAAATCATTTGTTTACTATTTATACCAACTTAAAAATCATTCACAGAGATAAAATTTATTAATTTAATACAATAAAAAATTACTTTTCTATTGGTCACAAATTGGTGCTTAAGAGGTCACTAATTGGGACATTCACCTTAATAAAAAAAAACGAAATCCCTCAAATTGTTTTCCATTTAATAATATATTAAACTATAGCTGGTACAGTAAATGCACCAATTAGTAGCATGTGAGATATATTTGTTCAAAAATGTGTATCTTTGTATAGAATGTCATCAATTCTTCTTGTATACAATAAATAATCTATCATAGATTTATTTAAACAAGAAGACTTGATGATATTCTGTAGAGGATACACTTTTTTTGAATAAATATATCTCACATGCTACTAATTGGCACATTGCTACTAATTGGTACGTTTACCTTATGTTCACATTTAATCAAATCGAGCAAAATGTTTTTGCGTTAAAAATTTTAACGCCAAAACGATGATTCAATCAATAATAAGATTAGCAAAAATTTTATTCCGGCAAAAAAAATGGGATAGACCCCATAATCTCAACACTAGATTTAGCTGTTTCTAAGTTCAAACAATAATTATTCTTATAATGTTTTGCTCAAGCTGTACACAAACTGCTCAGACAGCGGACCGGCTTAGTTTGCAGTAATAAAAATTGTTTCTTCGCGCAATTTAATTTCCTTTATACTGTAATTGATTGTGCAATGTACACATATATACTTATTAAAACTATTATTTTTTTGTTGAATATATAATCTTTTTTATTGATAATACGTTATTATACTTAGAAAAATGTAAAAGGCAAGTAAATAAAACAATATTACCTACAAATTCCCAACAATTGGGATGCAGTTTCAGCTTCAACGCCAGTAAAGCATTATGACTCTCAACATTGTTGGTCGTCCGCCGTAAAAGTCGATGAACAGAAAAAATGTTGGGTCCCACCAAATGCAACCAGTATGTTTCATAATAACGAAAAATATTCTGCAAAACAATTGTAGCTTCGACAGATGCGCCATTCTTTATTCTCTGGTACCCAAGAAAAATGTCGTTGGCAGGTAGTAAAGACAATGCTATCAGCTTGTTTTTAATATCCACGATTTCTGGCATATCATCCAAATGACGACGAACCTGCCTCAGTTTTCTAAATTTTCTGTTTATAGCCTAGAACAAGTAAAATGATTTGATTTGTAATTGACATTTGAAGACTAGGATGCAATAACTGGACTTACGCTCGATCTGACGTTTCGGCATTGTTTTCGTTGTTGGGGCGTTCGGATTAAAAAATCTCAAAAACTATTGCTCCTACTAACATAGTGTAAGAGAGGAAGTTGTTCCGAATAGTCTAAAGAATAACCAGGCCAAGTTTGATCGAATTCCATATTGTGGAAATCGAAATATTTACAAAAATGAAGCGTATAACGCAATATTTTGTAATTTCTTCAAATTTCGTACATTTATATTAATATTTCGAGTTCTACAGTATGGAATTTGTTCAAACTTGGCCAGGTTATTCTTTAGACTATTCTGAACAACTTCCTCGCTTACACTATGTTAGTAGGGGCAATAGTTTTTGAGATTTTTTAATCCGAAGCCACCACAACGAACACAGCGCTGAAACGTCAGTTCGAGCGCAAGTCCAGTTCTTGCATACGGACCTTCAATTGATGAGTTAAATTTCAACTTTTATATTAAGAATTCAGTAGTTCTTAACACAGTTTAATTTTTTTTATTGAATTTTAATGTTGTAATTTAAAAAATCAGGATTATCATTGTCGATTCAAAACTAAGTCAATTATTATTTCACAAAGATAAGAAAATTTAATGACTCCTTTTTCAAATAAATATTTCAAATTAATGATTATTAAATGATAATAATATATTCAAATGATGAATTTAACTTCTCTGATAACGATAAATAATAGCTGAAGCGATCCAGAGCTAATACGAATCTAAATTAAAAATCACATGAAATTTAACAGCTCTACAGTTTTAGTAGAGATAGTGTAGTATTAGATTAATATTATATCGACATTTGCATATAAGTTAGTTCCAATGATTTATTCCAATAGTTCTACCAAACATTATCTTATCACAGTACCTGCTATCAAAATAAACATTTTTTTGTTCCCAAAGAAGAGGAATGACCATTCGAAATTTGAATTTGCGTGCAATAGTGGAGAAAATGCTAAATCATGAAAAATCACGCACAGTTATCCCAGAACGGAGATAATTGAATATACATGACTTTACAGAATTCTGTAAACTTCACTCGATCAAATTTTGTGGAAAGAACCATTCGATTTTTGTTGTCCCGGTTTTGCTGGCAATTTATCTAAAAATTTTTAAACGATCTAAAATATCAATAACAGTAGAATTGCTAATAATTTTCCATCAAAAAAATTTTTAACGATATTTTATTTCCAAAAATTATTCTTTATAAACACATTTTCGTGTGTAAATCGCATTATAGTAATAAGTATTGCTGAATGCATTTTATATTGGATTCATAGAATGAAGACACATGTTTGTAAATCCCAATTGAATTCGTCAATGAATTCATCTGATGTAAGCTTCTCGACCTACAACGTAACTAGGCCAATCGTCTTTTAGACAAATGGTTGAACATTTCGTAAATCGAACAGTCCAGAAAAATACGACTTCCGGAGGCTTTTGGCAGGCCCCAGAAGCGCCAGCATTTGACTACCCCGGATCTTTTATTTGCAACGATAGAATTCAATCGATTTATCCAATGACGCAATGACTGGGGTAATCGAGTCGATATCAACGACGTCATTGTCTTTTCAGCGAATCGTCTTATCATCTCTTAATACGTTCGTTTATTGACGCTCTATTTTAATGACACGGATATCAAATAAATTAATTATAAACTAATGTTTTAAGTTAAAAAATTGCTGCTGTTTTCAATTTTTTTTTTAATAATTTAGTTCAAATTGTGTGACTCTTATTTGAAATAAAATAATTTGACATAATTTTTTTATAAAATTATAATACAGTGTTTATAATTAAAATTGTTTTAAAAAATTGCGTTTAAAACATTTATTTTCAAAATGTAAATTTGTTAATATAATTGGTCGTACGTAAACTGCGTCGCAACTTAATTAAATTAAGAAAAAATAATGTAAACTGCGCCGAAGTTAAAAAAAAATTAGTTGAAAGATAGAGTAAACTGCGCCGAAATTAAAAAGCAATTAGATGAAAGATAGTGTAAACTGCGCCGAATTTTTCAGATGATTAGATAAAAATTTAGTGTAAGCTAAATACTGAACACAATAATGCCCTTCTCACTTAAACAGGCCGAGAAATGCCCGAGCATATAATACAATATAGGGTAAATGCCCCAGTAGCTGACCGATAACTAGTAAATGACCGCTACCTATTATGAAAGACAATGATAGACAATGCTATTCAAATGGGCGGTCATTTCGACACCTGGGCAGAAGAAGGTTTCAACTCAGAAGTCAGACGTAAAAGGTTTCAACTCAGAAGTCAGACGTAAAAGGTTTCAACTCAGAAGTTAGACGTAAAAGGTTTCAACTCAGAAGTCAGACGTAAAAGGTTTCAACTCAGAAGTCAGACGTAAAAGGTTTCAATTCAGAAATCAGACGTAAAAAGTTTCAACTCAGAACATTATTTTTTAATATGAAATTTGTAGTGGTACTCCTGGTAACACAATTCTTACAAATGATTTTAAAACCTTTTTTTATACTTTTACTTATACTTTTATAAGGTACTTGTGATTAACATATATATTCAACTATAGTATTATATTTCACGTGAAGCTTTATTTATTAATATTAATTTAGACATTTTACTAAGTAAACTACGGTCAGTTATGAATTAATTAAATTTAAATAGTTATTTATATAATTTAATTTAATAAATTAAATCAATTAAATTAAAATTAGACGGACTATATCAATAATAATGTTTATAGTTGCGATATTTTTAGGGGAAAAATCTATAAAATATAAATTTATTATATTTGATGCTATTTTTTATGTTGCGTTTCGAATTAAATGTATTAATTTTATTGATGCAATAACAATTTCCTCGAGTCAATAAACAAATTTTGTTCTTATGAAACAATCTAAGAATAAGAAACAATTATAAGCAGACATTTTATAGAAAAAAGATAGAATTGGATTGGAAAATAGAATTGGAAATACACTCAAAGTCAAAATACACGAACTAGCCAACCGCAGATCGAGCGAAATTCTTTCCACCGAGCGGTCCAACACTTCCCCGCCGCGTCCCCCCACCACTTTTCGTTGCGCGTAACGCGACTGGTTGTATTAACGGGGCTAATTTAAAACTTTGTGATAATATTTTCTATTTATATCACTAGTTATTAAATTCAAAAAATGTAATATTTCATAATTAAGAAGAAATGTTACTGAATGGCGATCTCAGAATTGACATAACCTCACTTTTGACAGAATTTATGATATTTTCGCGTTCAAAGAACTTTTTTAGAAACAAACTCACAGCAGTTCTCTTCAGAATTGTATTTAAAATATTTTAATCAAAATTTCATGATTGTAGGTGCATTCTGTGTACAAATCTTTTGGAACAAAATTAGATTTTGATATCAATACGCAAATTTTCGCTCCAAAAGATCTGTTGATAGAATAGATCTGAATACTGAACTTTTTTTGTTTAAATTCTAAAAAAAATTCTAAAGAGTAGTTCTACTGTGAGTTTTTTTGCTAATAAATGTTATTAACTACAATATTACTAAAAAAACTGTTTTTTCACTATGTTACCGTCATTGTCGGCATTAAATTTCATCTTAAAAAAATATTAAATATTTTCAAAGTTATTTTTTGAACCCATAATAATTAAATGTCAAAAGAAAAATGGCCATTTTTCTTTTTGAGATCGAAAACGACATTTAGCATATAACACACGATTCAGTGTGTTTGTAGGAATTTTTATTTTATTATTATTAATTGAAGGAAAGGATATTTTTTCATAATATTATATTAACCTACATTTCTTTTCAACACATTATACATTTTGTTTTTAACAAAATGGACGGTTTTATAAAAATAATAATTTAATAAAACTATAAATTTTGTATATAAATATATTTATGGCTTTCTATATATTTTTTGTAGATATATTAAAAAACAACGTTTTCTAAAATAAAAACATTAAAACTGAGCGTAGTTTTTTTCTAATGGTTTCCGCGAAACGATTACGTAATAGCCGCTTCGCGACTATTCCGCGAAGCGATTAGGGCACCGTGTATTGGTGGTGGGGGAAACGCTGCCTCTCCTACCTTCGTGCGCTTGGCGGTGGCGGCCGGCATTCATGCGGAGCGCTAGGCGGGCTTTGAGTGTATAGTGCTTTTGTTTAATATGTATGTTAATAACAAGTACCTTATAAAAGTATAAATAAAAGTATAAAAAAAATGTTTTAAAATCATGTAAGAATTGTGTTGCCAGGCGTACTACTACAAAATTTATATCATAAAATATCATAAATCAATATTCTGACTTGAAACCTTTTACGTCTGACTTCTGAGTTGAAACCTTCTTCTGCCCAGGTGTCGAAATGTAATACTCCGAACGTTATTTATCCTAGAGCTGATATCAACAAATAAAAATACAAATTAAATCAAAAGGTTGTCGCGCCCTTCAACGCGTTTTAGATGTCAACAATACATCCGCACTTTTCCTACGGTTCTGACACTGAGATACTAGAAACTTGTTCTGCTTCAATGAGTAACTAACGGATCTTTTATAGAATAGTACATATCAAAAAGACGTTCCATGAACAAAGAGAAAACCCCATTTAAAATCGGCATAAGGAATTTCCTTATAGAATTTCCACATGGGATTGACTAGTCAATTTGATACAAACGTAATATACAGGTTTTACCCAGGAATTTCGTATTGACACATTCGGTTATTAGTGCGTATTAATCAATTTTAAAATTGTTGTAAAAAATAAATAAATTTATTCACAATAATATTATCGAATTAATCATTAAATTAATTAAATTAAAAAATTACTCTCATATTTTTATTAATTTTACAAATTTTTATGACCGAGATTCGATCTCGTGACCTCTGAGTTGCAAAGCCAGCCACCTAACCAGTGAGCCATCTAGTCAGCTTGTCAACAACCGATGTTTGATCTATTTAAACATAATTGTCGTTATACACCGAACTTAAGTAGATTACCATGATCAAAAAATAGATTACCATGATCTATAATAAAACTTTGTACAATAAAAGTACAATAAAACTAGATATTTGTAAAACGTTTCTTCAAAAATATGAAATTTATTATTTTTCTGCAAAATTTTAAAATCCAAATTTTACCAACTTATAATTGACTTGAGGACTTGAAATTTGGTGTTCTGATATAACTTTTTGTCTAAATAAACAACCAAAAACAACCATTCGTCCAAGTGCTTTCGTTCCAATTTTCACCTGTCACCCTAAGTGGTCAGAAATTGGCCTATTTTATTCCATACA
Organism: Masnerella sp. ZL-2020; assembly: GCA_022817265.1. NCBI lineage: Eukaryota > Metazoa > Arthropoda > Insecta > Hymenoptera > Scelionidae > Masnerella > Masnerella sp. ZL-2020. Next base: position 8,583 of record JABFPQ010000145.1, read on the forward strand.
ATTCATACTTTCTTCAAAGCTTTGCTTTGGGCATCAATTATTATTACCGAATAATAATTGTAGATATAAAATAATAAAAAATGTACCAAAAGAGTACAATAAAACCAGATATTTGTAAAATGTTTCTTCAAAAAATATGAAATTTATTATTTTTCTACAAAACTTTAAAATCCAAATTTCACCAACTTATAATTGACTTGAGGACTTGAAATTTGGTGGACTGGTATAACTTTTTGCGTAAATAAGCAACCAAAAACAACCATTCGTCCAAGTGCTTTCGTTCCAATTTTCACCTGTCACCCTAAGTGATCAGAAATTGACCTATTTCATGTAATAACATTGGCCAATTATTATATTTTCCTCAAAGGAAAGAAAAAATGAATTTTATGCTAAACGGATTGAAATGATTTCCAAAATTTTATTAGAATCTCTATACATTTATACCATACATATTAAATATTTTTAAATTGTATTTACAAAAACCGTTTATTTTATTCAAATGTCTTTAGAGTGGGGGTGCTAAGTATAATCAAGCTTTCATTACTGATAAACTTGAACTTTCTGTAAAAGTGAAACAAATATTCATATTCAGTATCATAACGTGGTATAAATTTACCTTAAATTGAATTCAAACAAGCTTTATTCAATTAACAGTAATCAAGGCTTGATTACACGTAACACCCCCACTCTAAAGTCTGTAACACGGCGCGCGGCGAAGTCCGGCGGTCGTGGACGAGAGCGCCGGGCGCCGTGAACGCTATGGCCGGATTGGGCGCCAGGTTGCCCGTAAGGCAACCAACGGGGTCAGGGTGCAACGGGGAACTGAAAAGAGCGATGAGAAACATCTCCAGGGCCGGATTCCGGGTGGCTGTAAATGCCGGCCGAGACCGGTTAACTCGCAGGGAAAACAGAACGGGAAAACAGAACAGAACGGGGGAGCATATTGTTGCTCAAATAAAAAGTAAATTAAACAAAAGAACGGGTCGCAAAACGGGTACGCGGGGCGGGAGCGAGTTAGGGAAACGCAAATAAAATTAGAAAACTTGTAATTAACAAAACAATTATCATTTATTCAATAATTACATTGGATCGCCGGCGCACCCCGGTGGGCACACCGGCGATTCAGTTCCTTAAATCTAATTTACATGAGAGAGAGAGAAAATATCGTGTACCCGAGTTTTACCCGTGTAAAACTCGGGCCGAACACGAGACAGCCATAGAGCTGCCCGGCGCCGCGCTACGCCTAACCTGGGGGGCTCGGGTGAGCCCCGATGATGTCCAACCGCGCCATCACCGCCGCATCAGTCCGGGTCCCTCCACGCGGCTGCCTAGCCGCTCATCCTGGATACAAAATTTGGATTCGATTCCTGATTTTAGCAGTGAATCCAACATTGTTGAATCCATATCATTGTAAAAACACGCGTATTAATTATATTCCAATAATACTGATTTTCAAGTCACTCTGCACTTTCTATATTGATTTTACCTTTTCAGTTAATGGAAAATAGTAAGCTAATTGAGTTTTTTTGGTAATTCAATAGATGATATGCATTTCCATAGTTCATTATTCTATAGTTTATGCATACAAAGATAATGGAAATAATGAAAATTGAAAAAATGATTTTGTACGTTTGTTATTTTCGATATACTTTTTTAAATACCTACAAATTATTTTAATCTTTCTTTTTATTCGAATCGACAAAGGAATATACTATTATATACTTTCATAATACAATATTATACTATACTTTTTTTAATTTCCGTTCATGATTTTCAATTTATAGAAATGCTGTAGTTATTACAGAACTTTTTTGTAGCCTAATTATTAATACGAATATAGTATCTTAACAATTTTCAACGTTATAATATTCAAGAAAAATCTTTTAATATAATTTATACTCAGTAATTTCTTACACAAAATAAAAATATTTAAATATAAACTGAATAAATTTTACCAGCAATTCATAAAACATGCAAAAGCATATGTAAAGTAAAGCTGCATTTGGTACTCAAAAGTATACGATTGATTTTGGTCGCATTTTCTGTCCAATATTTGAGAGCACACAGTATAAAGTGATCAAATTAATGTACATTCGGATGATTAGATATCGGAAGGAAAACTTGAAGGTGGAGTATTTGTTCGCTTAATTTCTCATACCGAACGCAAAAGCTTGTTGAGTTTCCAGTGGCGTATCTCCTAGAGGAAATATAGTTGACAGCTGCAGGTGGTTATAGCAAAGCATCTCGATTTTCTGGGTGCAGCCACTATGAAGGGTGCGAGAGACGGATGGGGCTGTCGCCTTTCAAGTCACTTCACTTGGTCGGTGTTGGTTGAATTCCCTTATTGGAATAGTTTCATTCACTATGTATTTACCCATCGCAACCCGCATCTTCAGCCCGATCGTCTTATATATACGTATATGTTTTCGCTGGCACAAAATTAGCATCGCTACCAACAAACACAAATTTACGACTTCAAATAGTTGGAATTTCAACAGTTAATTGGTCGCCATTACAATCAGAATCGGATTTCACTTGTATTGCTTGTGCAATTTTCTAATTAATCGAAACATCACTAGACTCGTTTTTAGTGGTAAGAGCAAGGTTTTGGTCACTGCGGTATGTGGTATGTGGTGAAGGTAGTCTGCATTGACGTCAATTTTTCTACTTTTGGTATCCAAATTTCCTGATCGTCACTGACTTTGTAAATGATTAACCCTTTGAGTACAACTTTTTATTTATGAAGCAGAGATTATTTTTTATTAATAAATGTTCATTTTTTATGCATAAAATAGTAATTTTGTTGATGATGATAACAAACAATTGTTTAGGTGTTATTATTTTTTACTATAATATTTTTTGTAAAAAAGTTAATTTTAATTATAATATTGTATGAACTCATAACGTAGAAAAAGACTATTTTAACTAAAAAAATTAGAAACATTTATGGAAAATAATTAATTCCTACAGAAAAACAATTTTTTATGGAATGTTCATGGAATGACAAATATACTTAAAGGGTTAACATAGTTTATAACTACACGTAATTTTACATTGGACGGCCAAATTCACATAAATTGTTTGTTACACTAACAATAACATAATTCAGCTGTTGTTACACTTATGATTGTACTTAGGAAAGTAAAACAATGTAAACAAATTTTGCAATAAACTTAATAAATTTTAATTTATCTGTATTACCAAATATAGATTATGAATTAACACATATTTATGTTTTTTAAGAGTCTACACATACAGCAATGTGTATTAAAATAGATAGTGACAAAAAATAGTTAAGTTAGCTGAACTAAAAAAAATCATTGGTTTGACATTTATCATCGAATTTTTCGTTGTGACAATTTTGTAGATTGAAATCCTCCCTTTTGTACGTTCGCGTTTTCGGGATGAAAAAAACTGAAAGCAAACAAGAATACAGCTAGAAATATAAGTGGAGATTTTGTAACGTATCATCAAGTTTGTAATAGTCTTTAACCGAATTAAATCGTTATCAGTGATCGGATTTTTCATTTTGACGTACTTTTGGCACGCCGCATTGTGTTGCCTCTCAAAAATTGCATTTGTTGCGCGTTATCCACATGTTTATTGCGAATTTCATCGGAAATCATTTTGTAGCTATCGTATCTAGTACGTCGATCGATGTTTCGAATCGCTTTTTCGAGATTTTCGTTGCTCGTGCATCACGTTTGCCGCTTTGAATCCATTGCATTTCGATACGACCAAACGTGCTTCATGCTTCATTAAAGTGTCTATTTTTCGCGTGTTTGTTTTGCGCACACGTCTTTATCAAATAATCAAGTATACGTTTTTATATTTCGCCCAATAATGTTACAAAAATGCGGTATAAACAAACAGGCAAACATTTTTTGCATCGACGCACGTCGGCGCAAAGTTTCATTTCGTTTTAGAATTTTTTCGCCTGCCGTTTTTGTTCGCTTTAATTTCGTTGCGGACAAATTGTCAATCGAAATTTCGTCAGGAGAGCGAATAACGAGACATTTAGGCAGCTGGACCGAATTCCGGCGCATTCCAACAGACACACACAAAAGTGGTGTATGCGATTTATGAGATTTTGAAGAAAGACGCCGCTCGCGTTATCGGAACTACTATTATACGCTCGAACGACATGTAACGAGCAAACTTTTCATTGCATACACACGTTCGGGGTGCCTTTCATGTTTATACTGTCTAATGCAATATTCTGCTAAATTTCAGTTATTTATTTGTCCTATGTTTTACCTTATAAAATTTAACAATTTTATTTTATTTTGATCATCATCAAAGGTTTGAAAAAACCATCATATTAGCAATGTAAAAACTGTTATCTCAAATAATCAGTTAAAAGTCGTCAGTCCAAATAATCATCGAAATATGCTATTTTTCAAATAATTATTGAAAAATTCAACATCACATGTTCTTCGTAAAAAAGTTGACATCTCAAGTTATCAGTGAAAAGCAGACATCTCAAAGTATATATTCATTTAAACAGGTCAAAAGATAACTATAGCTAAAAGAACTATAAATGTCTATTTTTCATTGGGAACTCGCAACATAGAATTTTAGAATGATTGCTTGAGTTTCCAATGAAATTGAAGAAAATTTTATATTTTGCGAATTATTATTTATTTAAAAAAAGGAAAATTCAAAAACTTCACAGAATATTTGAACACTTTTTACTTCTAAACCATTTCCTTAAAAATTAAATTGTAATACTTAAGAAATACAAAGAAAAATTTAAATATTTTGTAAAATAATTTTCTTAAATCATCGTACCTAATTAAATCTTTCATATTAAAGTAAATGAAAATGTTCCAACTTAAGAATCTTAAGTTAAGATATATCAGTAAGCTCTATCCACTAGATATCACTTTATTGTATCCCGTGATACGAGTTAGTTATTATTTTTCTGCAAAGTCTTATTTTTCATCCTGCGAAGATACGCATCTTCCTTACTTCCTCGCATCTCCCTGTTTTCTTATTGAGGTTCGTATACTGCATTAGTCACGCTCGTTGGGATTCTTTCTTCGCGAACCTTTATTGTGAACACGGCTAGCATTAAGTTTGTTGTGGGTTACTTCAACGGCTTACTAGGGGTAAATGAAAACGAACAATTTAACGAGTTGTTTGATCCAGAAAAAGGTCGAAAGTAGTGGAAAACAACATTACGAGACCAGAAGCTAAAATCGCTGTTATCAACTGCGAATATTGCCTTGAAGTTTATTTTACAATCGTAATTACTTAATCATAAGACCTCTATAAAATGTAAAAAATTATGTTTGTCTAAACCTGGACAGTTTATTGTCTTAATTTAAGATTTCAATCAAATTCTAAGATTTGTTAGAATCTTTCATATTAAAATTGAGACTTTTAGTGTCTTAATTCAAGTAAACTAACTTATCTTAAAGTGAGCTACTGTGGTGTCTTAGAATAAGATGGTTAAAATAAATCTTAAAACTGGTACTACAAAAGTGTCTTAATTTAAGACTCCAGCGTTTAAATTTAAGGCAACAGCTAGTATTTTCATTTCAATCATATTTTAAGACACTGACAATGACGTCTTAATTTAAGACACTTTTGTAGCATCAGTTTTAAAGAGGTCTTATTTTAAGGTATCTTCTAATGTTTATTAGAATCTTTCATATAACATTAAGACTTTTAGTGTCTTAACTCAGACACTTAATCATCTTAAATGAGTTACAAGTATCTTAAAATAAGATAAATAAAGTCTTAATTACATACAGTTAAGAATATGATAATATTTGATAAGAATAACGAATCAAATTAATAATATTATCCAAAAATTAATTCGATTAACTGACAAAATAAAGAATAGACGATGAAGATGTAATTTAAAAAATGACACGAATTTGACAATGTCTGTGACCGTGTGTGCTGAGACTTCAATTTCGTCTATCGCATGCGGATACGCGCGTAACGCGAGTGATAAATAGCTTTTCGATATTCACGTTCCATGTACAATCGCCCAATTTTCGAAGTGACTGTATTTTGGAAGTATGTAACGCTGAAAGCTCGACGTTACGTTGCAGCAATTGATTGACTGTTTTGCTGTTGCATGAGTGTAGGAGATCACATTTTTTGATCAACCTTTCACACATATTCGGTTCGTCCAACTTATAATGTGGCTCTAGTCACGTCTTATGGTTAAGTAAACATTTTCAGATGTAGTAACAAAAGTTTTGCCATAAATGCATACCTAACTGTGCATGCAAATAAAAAACCTCAAAAAAAGATTTTTTATGACAAATTTTAATTTGTTAATAGTTTTTATATTTTCGATTTTTGATCATCGGT